>JAIUZE010073401.1:0-41001 GCA_022085475.1 Heliosperma pusillum | reverse complement strand
AGCACTTTTAATATCCTCAGAGCTAATAGGCTTAATGACAGCCTCTATATCCCCATCGTGAACACACCTGTCCATCTGAATGTACCCTTCATCCAGAGAGGCAACACTAGTGGCTTGACCAAGGAGCTTTTCATAATACTCAACAAACCCAGCAGCAACATCATCTTGCCCATATCTATCCTTGCCCTCTATATCCTTAATCTGGCCAATAATCTGCTGACTAGTCCTTTCCTTAATCCTGACAAAAAAATACTTAGAAGAAGAGTCATTCTGAGAAATGTGCACACTTTTAGCCCTCTGCTTCAAGATGTTCCTTTCAATTTTTCGAACCTTAATGTAATTCTCCAGTAGTCCTCTTTCTCTTAGGATTAAGTCTTCAGACAACCCATCCCTTTGTAAAGCCAATTGACAATCAGACAACTGTGCTTTAGCCTCAGCAAGTCTACAACTTATGCCCTTAAAATTCTCCTTATGCAAAGTTTTAAGCTTTTGTTTCACAAGCTTAAGTTTGTAGAAGAACCTGTAAGAAGAAGACCCACTAATATGAGTATTCCAGGCATCCTGAATAGATCTATGATAATCAGAGTGATTAATCCAACAATTTAGGAAACTAAGTCTGGATCCTCTAGCCTTATCATTGAACACAGTAACCAAAGCAGGAGAGTGGTCAGAAATTTCTGCAGGAAGGAAGTTAACAGAGGTAGCAGGAAAGGAGTTAAGCCAGGCAGAGTTAACCAAAGCTCTATCCAACTTAGACCAAACAATAGTACTAGCATCCTGTTTGTTTGTCCAAGTGTACTCACATCATGTACCATGCAGATCATTCAACCCACAGTTAAGCAGACAAGAATTAAAGTCCAAGATATCATCTAGATTAGAAGCAGTATTACTTATTCGTTCAGTAACATCCCTAACCACATTAAAGTCACCCATCAAGAGCCAACAGTTAACAGAATTCCTGATATTAAGGAGTGAATCCCATAACTCCTGCCTTTCTTTGCCATCATTACTAGCATATATAACAGTGAGATGAAATCTATAGTTGGTTGCATGATGAGTAACCAGACAATGGATGAATTGGGAATGTACCACCTGGCAAGTGATAGAGATAGTTGCAGGCTTCCAAATAACCCAGATCCTGCCATTCCTTTGATGATCATAATTGCACACAACTTTGTATTCTTTAAAACGACTATTAATGATTTTATTTGCTTTTTTCTCTTTAATCCTGGTTTCAAGGACACCAAGGATATCAACTTTATTAACCAGTATAAAGTCTAACAACTCCTGTTGCTTTAGAGGGTCATTACCCCCTCTAATATTCCAAGAAGAGATCTTCATTTCCCTCTATCTGGGGGAGAAATATGACACCCTCAAATTTGCGGAAAGATAAACAAGTAATTTAAATAAATAAAAGATGAGAATACGTTTTTAATAGGTTCACTTTAGTGAAAATCGGTAAATTTTAAAACCGGAACCTACCATTAAATATATTTATCATAACAAAGGTGTCTTACTAAAAAGGTTCATAACAAAAAGGAAATAATATTATGCATAAGAAGTATCTGAAATGGGAGACATATCTCCCGTATAAATACGGAAATAAAAGAGTGTATAATATAATAAAATCCTAAGAACCGAATATAGGTCCAAGGTAATACTTCGCTCGCTAGCTCGTCAATGTACCCAAGTATGCATCACAAACCTGCCAACCGCATTAAATATAAACACGGAAGCCACAGTCAGTGGGGAGTAACTCCGACTTCTCCCAGCCACGAAATATCGAGTTTAATAAAACATGAATAACATAAAAGAGATGTATATGGAAAATACAAAGCCTTAACATATACGGTATGCTTTTCATGTTATGAAACAAATAACTAACATATAACCCAGCATATGAAGGATAAGCTACTCATGCAAGCTATCATATGAATCCGTTAACAATCTATACCACGAGGTAGGGAAGTTGGTATGCTAGCTCAGAGGTTACATTTAAAACATGGCCATGATACACTCAAACCCTAATCATACAAGATATCATGTGAATCAATTAACAACCGGTAATCCAAACTCTATCAACCTTAGCCGGCTTGCATCTCACCTTCTAAGATTCATAGAATCATCAAACATGAAAGACCAATACTTCTAGAAACAGGCATAAGTTCTTAGCACGGCCAATAGTCGACTTCTGTAACTCGAGTCTATACCACGAGGTAGGATATACTTAAATATTTTAGCTCAGCGGTTACCTTTAAAACATGGCCAAAATACAAAGCACACATCTAAGCTCAGAGGTTACCTTTAAAACATGGCCAAGATACAAAGCAAATATCTTAGCTCAGCGGTTACCTTTAAAACATGGCCAAGATACCACTCTACCCTAATCCTAGACTGCGCAGACCTAGAGAAATGCGGATAAAACCATCGCACCCAAGACTCATGATACAACCACATGAGTACCCTAAGGAAATCCACCAAAGGGTTGGCTAGTACTTAAGCTGGCTCCATTCCCAAAGTGGAAGCAATTAGGCAGCCATGCCCCAGCTTGGATATAAACCCACCAAGCCGGGAACACAAAAGCTATCAAGCCATGAACATATACTCGTTAAAGATAGTAAGGCCTATCAATGTCATGGTCCAAGATACTCATTTAGAATTAGAAGGGTCAAGACGCCATATACTCATAATTCTCTATGGGTACTTAGTCAACACGACACCAACCATATAATCAAACAGTCACGGGAAAAACTTCTTATCATGTGACTAATTGCATATAAATCATATTCAAATATCATATCGCCTCATATCTACTAAGGCTCATTCATTCATTAAATAAAACCTTACTGGAAGACAAATCCCCGACCCGAGTCCCGCGACGGGTCATCAGTCAAAACGGGGCTGACTAGATCTTAGTTTGACCAAACCCGTTTGGTCAAGCCGGCTAGAAACAGAGTCTTTACCATTTAGACTTGAACATAAAATCATCATATTCATTTCATGCTATTTTATTCCAACTTCTAACATGTGAATTATTAAATCTTACGAAAACCCGCTTGACTTAAAGGATATCAAATTAAACTACAATCTCATGCTATAATTTCTAACATGTGAGAAATAATAATATTATGAAAAACCGTTTAATTAAATAATTTACTTATTAACATTTCCCACTTGCTAAATATTACAAAACATAATATAATAATAACGATAAACTCAAAAACCGTCACAAGTCCAAAGAGGGCTCACGGGCTGTTTTGGGCCGAGAAAGAACCGGGCCTGGACTGGGCCCACGGGCCTGGTTTGGGCCTGTTTTGGGTCATCATTTCTAAAACCGTTTCTTAATATTTCCCGCATGCTTAACATATTTAAAACCCGTCAAAACAACAACAAAACAATCAAGTATCGACCTTAGCCCAAAGGGTCAAATAATGGCCAACCCAGACCGGCCTGGACCGGGCCTGAACTGGCCTGAACCGGCCTGAACCGGCCTGGTTTGGGTCGGTTTTCCAGCCACTATACACGGCCACCACCAAGCAACAATCCTAATTTATTTCTAACATATTTTAATTAACAACCATCCATTTTAACAACCAATTCATCCATCATTCATACCAAAAATTATGATTATGAATAAATCATCCAACATGTCAAGAACATTAAATATGATAAAACTCATACAACATAATAATAATAACAACCTAACATGTTACTACTTAAAAATCGTAAATAACAAAACATAAGTAAAAGTATGTAATATTGATTCGTCGAGTAACTCGGAATCGTTACCTTAGCTAGCACAAAATCAAGTAGCACCAAAATAAGAACTAAAAACCCGTCTACTAATCTTCTTCTAAAATATACGAGTCACCAAACTCGTCTTCAAAATCTTCTCCTATAAGAAATGACAAAAATAACATTATTAGAATTAAAACTTGATTTCAACAATTAAAGTGTTGAAAGCGATTTTGTCGGAATTGAAAATAAAACGTACGTGGAGATGAAGAGCGGAGAGGAGACTCTAGAAATATAAGTTAGGACGGAGTTGGTCAAGTAACGAAGGTTTTGTGACGATTTTGCTCAAGAACGATCAAGAACGCTCAAGAACACCAAGAACGGTTATGATTATATTAAAGAAGGTATTAATTAGATATTAAGTTGATTTAATGTAAAATGAAAAGATAAGTAGTGAGTAAGAGTGGGAGTGGGCCGTGTAAATATAGGGAATTACGGGAGTCGGGTTTTGAAATTGTTGTTACGGGATTGACTCGGGTTTTATAATTATATTATGGTAATTGTTTAGATATTATTAGATATTAAGTTAATTTAATCAACTATCTAGATATTATTTAGATATTATGTTATTGTAATCAAAAGAAAGAAAATATCTAATCCTAAGAGAGGAGGAGGAAAGAGGCGTGTGAAATGAGCAGAAGTCGGGTCTGTTTTTAAGCGATTAATTGAAAGTTGACAGATCGATAAAGTTACAAATATCCTAGATATTTGTATTAGTTTAATCAATTAATCAAAAGATCTAATATGTGTGGAAAAAGGTGACATGGGGCGTGTGACTCATGCAAGAGTCGGGTTTCAGGTTTGTTTCGGGACTTAAGTTGACTCGGGAATAGTTAAATGACGTTTGGGGTTAAACCGTAAAACCTTCTCTTTAATTCCGAATAAATTCAAAATAATTATATTAACTTATCCTAAATTCAAATAAATCTTAATAAATTAAAATAAAATAAATTTATTATTTTTCAAATATAATTTTGGTCTTTCAAATTACGGGGTGAGTCGGAAAAGTCAACGAAAGTCAAAGTCGACTTAAGAGTCAAGAAAAGTCAAAGACGACTTAAAAGTCAAGAAAAGTCAAAGACGACTTAAAACGGGATTCTCATGGAATCTCGCAGAAATTCCAAATACGAACTCGGAAATTCCAAATACGACTCCAAACAATATATTCTAAATTAAAACTTAAGTTTGCTGAAAAGTATCCGTAAAATATTTTCACTAGAAAAATTGGGTACATTTCCGGTTGTTACAATCACCCCTCCTTTTAAAAAGTTTCGTCCTCGAAACTTAGAAGGAGGAAAGTGACATATATGTAGGTCTATTTCAAACCTTTTAAAAATTTAATTGTAATAAAAATACAGGGTCTTATCAATGGGGCGGAAGGTTCTCGTCTGCAGTTAAGAACATCTACGTCCCAAGTCAAAGACTTTAAAAGATACATTTTCGCATCAACAAATGAGAAAACTAGTTATCGAACGTCTCCAATAACGAGTCTCAACACTCCTTGACGGTAAAACTACTTGAAATCATCAAACATTTCCAAAAGCTTTTAGTTCAAAAATTCTATAGTAAAGGTAATAACTCTACTATCTATGCCTAAAATTTCTAACTAAAGCTTCTAATAATCTATCTATAAGAGATGATATTCGATAGAAGGAACGGAATATTCGAAAGAATAAATCGAATAGAAAGAGGGAAGAAAGAAGGAGATTAGCCGGAAAAGTAGATCCGTTTATTGATATAGGAATGTCCGAATGAAGATAAGAGCATGAAAACACATCTCCGGACGGTAAAGATATAGGAGTACTTTCTCCAACTGGAGCTTTGAGAGGTAATTTATCGGATAGTCTCATTGAAATAAAGGACAAAGAAGCTCCCGTATCAAATAAAATTAAACACGGTATTTCATAAATTGAAAACATATCAGTCACAATGTCTGGTTGAGCATCGGCCTCAGCGCGGCTCATGATGAAAATTCGACCCTTCGGTCTCCCAGAAGTAGCTGGTGCAGAAGCTGTCTTCTTCTGATCAGGACATACATTAGACTTGTGTCCCGGTTTCTGACAAGCATAGCACACAATTGGCTGGTTGAAAGAGCCCATACCGGGATGCATAGGCATCTTGCACCTAAAACAGATACGACCCTTAAGATCGTTGTTGCTGCTCGGGACGAATGGACTGTTACTCTGAGTTGCTTGTCCACTATGAAAATTCTTCCTCTTGTTTGAGAAAGAGGAGGATAAGGAAGGTCGAGAAGTAGGATACAACGGTCTCTTACCATAGGCATTAGGAGCAACATACGAGGTACGAGCCTCGTCGGCAATCTCTCGAATTGAACTCTCTGCCCATATAGCATCGTTGTAGATAGAGACAAAAGAAGTAGCACCCCTACTGATCTTGCCCTTCACCTGAGGAGAAAGTTTTCCCAGGTAAAAGAATGTCTTGTCTTCCTCCCTTGAGATAAGCCGAGTGGCATAATGAGCCTTCCCTGTTTGAAGTCCATGAATTCCTTCAGTTTCTGCTGCCTCAATTCATCAGGGTAGAACCTCATCTCTAATAGTTCACGGAAACGAGTCCAACTAAAACCAGGTTCCAACTTAGAAGTAGGGCCAGTAAGTGACCACCATAGATCAGCTTCCTTCACTAAGAAGTGGGATTCTCATGGAATCTCGCGGAAATTCCAAATACGAACTCGGAAATTCCAAATACGACTCCAAACAATATATTCTAAATTAAAACTTAAGTTTGCTGAAAAGTATCCGTAAAGTATTTTCACTAGAAAAATTGGGTACATTTCGGGTTGTTACAAGAAATGACCCCTATATCATAACCCACCACCCTACTCCCCACCACTGGAGACTTGGGATCCAAGGATAGCACTCTCTTCAAGGCTATTTGAGTAGCTATTCCATCCCCTTCTTGATTATATACTTGATGCATTTCAACAGCCTGAGAAGGAGGAGGCAAACTCTGTTGATCCAGACTATGATCAATTCCCAGAGGATCCTCACTCCCCTCAGAGCTTGTTAAGGTACCACCTAGTAATGAAGAGCTTCCACTAACAGGACCCATAGGAGTCACCTCAGCTAGGCCCACATCTTGGACCACCAGCAGATTAAAACTATTAGATGTAGTAATGACATCTGACTTAGATACTGATACTCTCTTCAAGGTTATTTGAGTACCAGCATCATTGTCCTTCCCGCTGCATTCTTGATGCATTACATCTACAGGTAAATGGGAAGTACTCAGGGGAGCAGTCTCCTCAACTGAGACCTTTTCATTCCCTGCAACTGAGGAACCACCTAACAAGCAGGGCTCAAGACCAGAAGAACCAGAAGGGACAGATTTAGGAACAGCTTTCTTATTCCTTTTACAAGTGCTCTCTTGGTGCCCCATCTTACCACATCATTTACAGTAAAATGGGATCCACTCATACTCTATCCTCTGCTCAGAAGGACCAAAAGGAGTAGAAAGTCTAACAGAAGTAGGCAAAGATGAGGCTATATCAACTTCCACCATGACCCTAGCAAACGAGAGCTTTGTCTTACTAGTAGTAGGAATGTCAGCAAACAATGATCTCCCCACCTTGCTTGCCAATTTGCTTAACACAGTACTAGACCACAGGTATGGGTCCAAATCTGGAAAGAGAATCCAAATGGGAAGTATGGAGACTTTCTCCATTATTGTAGAAAATTCAGGAGTCCATTGTTTGAGGATGAGAGAGTGAGCACTCAACCTCCAAGGACCATGTTTTAGAACATTAGTCATCTCCATTTCAGAAGAAAATCTGAAACTAAACCATCCCTTCCTAAAGTATTGAACTATAGGCTTACCAAACCTCCCCCAATTCTTCTCCACAAACTCACACATCTGCTTCAAATTGGGTTTCATACCAATGACATGCCCCATCAAGGTAAACTTCCAGATCTTCAATTCTTCCTGAAAATCCTCCAAACCCACCTCAATATCACTCGAATTCTTACTATCTTCATGGAAGAACAGGCTCATTCCAACCTGGTTCTTGGGTTTAACTATCTCTGTCCAAGATTTCTTCCCTAACCCACCATTAACACCATCAGGTTTGTCCGTAGGTATAGGATCAGGGATAGGTTTAGAACCCAAATTCAGAGCTAAGGACGAATTATTAGGCAAAGAATCCACAATAGAATTACACGAATTTTCCATACCATCACAAGAATTGTTCTGCAAGATTATAGGACTAGAACCATTTTTAGAACTTGAATAACCAGGAGTACGCGTACTACCAGAGTATTAAATCGTATCAACAATTAAATCATTCAAACTTAAAGAAGTACGACTAGGATGTTCATGGGTTTCAATCAAAGATTCAGAAGTACACACCAAATTATCATTAGGATGATCAGAAGAACGTGAGGAAATCAATGGTGTCCTTGCTTTAGGAGGCCGACCTCTACCTCTCGTCATTGTTGAAGCAGAGTTCATTAATGGCGGACGAAAAAACCGAGAGAAAACGGATTAGAGAGACAAAGTTCTTCTCTCTAAACGGATTTATTTATTATTATTATTAATAAATGTCATATTCTCAATGCATTATATATTAATTTCGTTTTTAATTATGTAAAATGCATAATTTATCACATTAATCTAGTTAACTAATATATTTAAGAAAATTTTCATTTCTTAACTATTATATATTTTTTTTTCCTTTTATAAAATTAATTTTTTTTTATATTATTATCGTGCATTTTAGCATTTCATTTAAAAAGATAAAACAAAATAGTAATCATTGTTTGAGTTTTTTTTTCGTTATTTATTTTTTAGAGCATTTCTCTCATCCTTTTTTATTATTTATTGAAATTCGAATCATTTATTAATTGAATATATTATCTTATTAATCAAAATTATTTATTTATTAATCAAAATCGATTTCCTTTTATTTAATGTAACAACCCGAAAAGTACCCAATTTTTCTAGTAAAATTTCTTAAGGATACTTTTCAGCAAGGTTAAGTTTTAAAATAGAATTTATTGTTTTGAGTCATATTTTGAAATTCCGAGTTCGTATTTGGAATTTCTGAGAGATTTCATGAAAATCCCGTTTTTAGTCATCTTTGACTTTTCTTGACTTTTAAGTCGTCTTTGACTTTTCTTGACTTTTTAAAGTCATCTTTGACTTTTCTTGACTTTTAAGTCGACTTTGACTTTCGTTGACTTTTTCCGACTCCCCTTGTAAGCTTGAAGACCGAAATTTTATTTAAAAAAATAATATATTTAATTTATTTTTATTATGATTTATTTGGATTTATGAAAATTTAATATAATTATTTTGAATTTATTTGGAATTAAAGAATAACTTTTACGGTTTTAACCCGAACGTCATTTAACTATTCCCGAGTCATCTGAAATCCCGAAACAAACCCGAAACCCGACTTTGGCATGAGTCACACGCCCATGTCATCCTTTTCCACTCACTTTTGGATATTTTTATTATTTTGATTAATCTAATAATAATATCTTAGATATTTATTACTTTATCGATCCGTCAGTTTAAATTACGCAAATCGAGTAAAATCAGACCCGGTTCCTACCTATTCCACACGGCTCTTCCACCCTCTCTTAGGCCTTGATATTTTCATTTCCTTTGATTACAATAACATAATATCTTGATAATTGATTTAATTAACTTAATATTTAATCAATTACCGTAATATAATTATTAAACCCGAGTCAATTCCGTAATAACAATTTCAAAACCCGACTCATTATTTCTTCTATAACTACACGGCTCACACACCCCACTTTACTCACTAACAACTTTTCATTTTACAATAAATCAAATTAAGATCAAATTAACACTTTCTTTAATCGTTCTTCATCGTTCTTGAGCGTTCTTCATCCGTTCTTCGTCGTTCTTGAGCAAAATCATCATAAAACCTTCATTTCTTAATTAAATCCGTCCTAACTTATATTTCTAGAATCTCCTCTTCGCGCTCTCCATCTTCAAGTACGGTTTATTTTCAAATTCCGACAAAATCGTTTTCAACACTTTAATTATGGAAAATCAAGTTTTAATTCTAATAATGTTTTTCTTGTCATTTCTTATAGGGGAAGATTTTGAAGACGAGTTTGGTGACTCGTATATATTAGGGGAAGATTAGAAGACGGGTTTCTTAGTTTATACTTCTTATTTTGGTGCTAATTGATTTTGCTAGCTAAGGTAACGATTCCGAGTTACTCGACGAATTAATGTTACATACCTTTAGTTGTTGTTTATGATTTACGGTTTTTAATTAGTAACATGATAAGTTGTTATTTTTATTATGTTGTATGAATTTTTGATATGTTTAGTGTTCTTGATAAATTTGGATGATGGTTCATAATCATGATTTTTGTATGGATAATTGTTAAAATGGTTGTTTGTTAATTAAAAACATGTTAGAATTAATATAGAATGGATGTTGGTGTTGGGCCGTGTAGGGGCTGTTTAGAGGGCTGGAAACCGGTCCAAACCAGGCCAGTTCAGGCCGGTTCAGACCCGGTCCAGCCCGGTCTGGTTGGTCCGTGTTTGGTCCTTGTGGGTTGTGTCGATGTTTGATTGTTTAGTTGTTGTTTTGACGGGTTTTAAATATGTTCAAGCATGCGGGAGATATTAAGAAACGAGTTTAAAAGTGTCGTCTAAAAACAGGCCCAAACCAGGCTGTGGGCCCAGTCCAGGCCCGTGTCAAGTCGGCCCAAATCAGCCCATGAGTCCTCTTCCTTGGACTTGTGACGGTTTTTGAGTTATTGTTATTTTATCGTGTTTTGTAATATTTAGCAAGTGGGAAATGTTAATAAGTAAAATATTTAATTAAAAAGGTTTTTCATAAAATTATTATTTCTCACATGTTAGAAATTATAATACGATATTTTAGTTTAATTTGATAACATGAAAGTCAAGCGGGTTTTTGTATGAATTAATAATTCACATGTTAGAAATAGAATGAAATAGCATGAAACGAATGTGATATTCTTATGTTCAAGCCTCGATGGCTAAGACTCTGTTTCTAGCCGGTTTGATCAAACGGGTTTGGTCAAACTAAGATCTAGTCAGCCCCGTTTTGACTGATGACCCGTCGCGGGACTCGGGTCGGGGATTTGTCTTCAGGTAAGGTTTTATTTAATGAATGAATGAATAGCCTTAGTAGATATGAGGCGATATGATATTTGAATATGATTTATATGCAATTAGTCACATGATAGGAAGTTTTTCCCGTGACTGTTTGATTATATGGTTGGTGTCGTGTTGACTAAGTACCCATAGAGAATTATGAGTATATGGCGTCTTGACCATTCTAATTCTAAATGAGTATCTTGGACCATGACATTGATAGGCCTTACTATCTTTAACGAGTATAAGTTCACTGCTTGATAGCTTTTGTGTCACTGGCTTGGGCCTTTTGATCCAAGCCGGGGGCATGGCTGCCTAATTGCTTCCACTTTGGGAATGAGCCAGCTTAAGTACTAGCCATCTCTGCTTAGGGGGTCGCCTAGTAGAGTTTCTCATGTACGGTTATGTAATGAGACAGGGAATGGGTTAGCTGTTGTCGCTAGGTCTGATCAGTCTAGGGCTAGGATGTTTTTCCTACCTTGTGGTATAGACTCGAGTTACAGAAGTCGACTATTGACGTACTAAGAACTTATGCCTGTTTCTAGACGGATTGGTCTTTCATGTTTGTATGATTCTATGAATTTTAGAAGGTGAGATGCAAGCCGGCTAAGATTGATAGAGTTTGGATTACCGATTGTTAACTGATTCACATGATTACGTGTTGATTAGGGTTTGAGTGTATCATGGCCATGTTACATGGTAACCTCTGAGCTAGCATACCAGCTTCCCTACCTCGTTGTTTATCGTTTATTATCGGATTCACATGATAGCTTTCATATGCTAGGTTATATGTAGTTAATTGTTTCATAACATGAAAAGCATATCATATATGTTAAGGTTTTGTATTTTCCATATACATTCTTTTATGTTATTCATGTTTAATTAAACTCGACATTTCGTGGCTGGGAGAACTCGGAGTTACTCCCCACTGACTGTGGCTTCCGTGTTTATATTTAATGCGGTTGGCAGGTTTGTGATGCATACATTGGGTACATTGACGAGCTAGCGAGTGAAGTATTTACCTTGGACTTATATTCGGTTCTTAGATTGTATATTATTATATACTCTTTTTATTTCCGTATTTATACGGGAGATATGTCTCCCGTCTTGTATATT
This sequence comes from Heliosperma pusillum, assembly GCA_022085475.1. Lineage (NCBI taxonomy): Eukaryota > Viridiplantae > Streptophyta > Magnoliopsida > Caryophyllales > Caryophyllaceae > Heliosperma > Heliosperma pusillum. The sequence continues at coordinate 28,962 of JAIUZE010073401.1, read as the reverse complement.
TCTTTTGTATAATATTATTTCCGTTTTGTAATGACCCTTTTTATTTATGACACCTTCGTTATGTATTCTCTTATCTTTTACTTAGTTAAATAATTTTTTTTCTTTCCGCAAATTTGAGGGTGTCACATTTAATGATAGTGTTTACATTTTTAGAACTTTTTTTTTTAATTATTGTTTCCTTGATCTTAGGAATATCTTGAATATCTCCCTCTTTTATTCTGATTTTATTTTATCTTCCTTTATTCATTCATAAAATATCCTATTTTAATTTATTTAATAGTTTCGGAATATATGAAATGTTATAATTGATTTATTTAATCCGTTCGGGAGGGAAAATTATGAGGGAAATTAGGAGGGAAAAAATGGAGGGAAAATTTGGAGGGAAATATGATTAGGGTTGGTTTACATTGTATATAAATGCCTTAACTTCATCTTCAAATAAACTCACACACAATCTCTCTAACTCACACAAATCATTCCATCTAATTCCCTGCAATTTTCGATTTTATTTTCATGGCTAACCAAGCAAATCAAATTGCAAATTTAACTAGGGAACTTGCCGTGGAAAGAAAAATGCACATTGATGATATGATGGAAACCCGATTCTTTATAAGGGCTATGATGGATGCGATCGATGATCCCAAATTAATTGAGAAGGTTATGTCCCTTTCCCCTTACCCTTTAACAAATCTAAATTATTTGTACGAGGAAGAATTCAACGCAAAGTATGGACGATCGGTACCGGAAGAAAAACTGAAGTGGCGTGAAGTTGGTGAACACGATTATCTCCCAATGCTGGTTGCCGACAATACAATTATAAGGGTTGAAGGTGACGATAATATTGATATCCCTAGGACTCCTCCTACGAATCCACAAAGGACAAGTAAAATACGATATCGTTTGGATGGCGACGAAGACGTCATACCATAGAATTTTAGAATTATAGATTTATTTTCCTTCTTTATTTTAAATTATCCACGTATTTTTTATTTTTGTTGCGTCGAGTTCTTTCAGTTGTAACCGTTTTTAATTTTATCGAAACTTGTTTATTAGTGATTATTTTGCTTTTATATTTGATTTATGTTCTTTGATTTTGGTTTAAATTAAAAATAATATCGGTAAATATAAAAATTACGATAATTATTAGTATTTTTATTTTCTTATTTCTTTGAAATCAGAAAATCGTAAAAAGAATTAAATAGTTATATAACTTTAAAAAAACCCTCTTTTATTCTGATTTAGTTTTAGTTTAGAATTAAATTTTCCGTGTCGAATTTAGAATTTCCGAGTCCGTATTTGGATTTTACGCGAGATTTCAAGTGAATCCCGTCTTAAGCCGTCTTTGACTTTTCTTGACTTTTTCCACTAACTCTCCTCATACTCACCTTAACCTAATTCATTCTCACACAAACACAACTCTTGCTTCTTCCTTAAGAAAACCATCAAAACCTTGCCTCCATTTTGATCCAAGCTTAGAATCGTCATATCTCGCTCATTTCTTGCTCAAATTCACGTAAGTTCGTCTTATTCTTCCTCTCTTTTCTTCCTCTATCCGTATTGATAATAAAATTACCGTCTTTCTCGCTTTTCAAACTTTCCGTCTTTCTCAAAGGTGAATTATATTCATCTTTTGTCGTCTTTGTTTAGGTGGAGACTTTCTAGACCCCGACAAAGATTACTATCTAGTGGAAAAGGTAACGGTGAAGGGTTACTCGATATCATTTACGTGTTTTATGTGTTTTCTATGTTAGTAATCGTATTTAGATTAGGATTAGTAATCATAGGAATTGTGTTGTTGATGATGGTTGTTGTTAGTTGTTAATTGATATGAGAATCGATGGTTTGTGATGATAAATGAGGATTTTCATTGATAACATGTTGGGATTTGATCGTGCCTGAGTCCCGTGTAGGACGCTGGCAGCGTCGTGTTCGGCGCTGGCAGCGTTACTGGCTGCCGACTGCAGTTTTCCTTCACTGACCCCTTTTCGTAAAATGATCATATCTCCTTCGTTACTTCCTCGTTTTGAGCTTGTGACATTTCGTTGGAACCGTAAGAGGATAAGCTATCACCTCCATTTGGAATTTATGCATTTGGATGTCTAGAACTCTAGTTATGACCGTTTGAAGTGGACCCTTGTTTTAGTTGGTTTCCAAACAACGTTGTTTTGGAGAGGTGATCTATGTTTCTTATTCATTATGCTTCATAAACTTGTTCTAATGCTTATGTATCATGTATTGATTCATTTTTATCATAGTTAAGTTTAAATAATTCCCTATTCTCATGTTTTGTGACGGTTTTTGGTATGTCCCACTTTGAGTCGCTTTTTACAAATGTTACGGTTTGAGCACTATTTTGTTATGCGCTTTGTACTCTCATTCCCTTAACTACCTCCACGTTCGTAAGGCTGGACTCTCGGAACGAGAATGTATCCTATTGCTTAATTGCATGTGTTAGTGGGCATACGACGACGGTGTTAGGAGGCGAACGCATTGCGTTGATCGACCCGGCCGTCAAATGTTGTGTACTTGCGAGGTGGTGTTATTTGCATGTAGCGTACCGCTTGTTATGAGGCTTGTGCTCTTTTCTGCCTCTTTCGTGAATGTCGACCGAATTTGGGGTACTCGGCGTCTATGATTGACCGAGTCTTGGTTGTGGAACGTCTTACCACATGTCGAATTGGAACACGTCTTATTCCGAGAGTCTGGCCAGGTTTAGACTAGGACCGTATTATTATCATCGTCCTACCGGGAGGAAATTAGTCTACATATACGAAATGAATTGAATCGTGTATGCGTTCAGGGAAATGTCTTATCCCGTGGATGCCTTTTAATCATACTTCCCATGTACACAGTGCTAGTGCATTTCATTTACCGTGAGAGATGTCGTCATTATGTCGGTGTGTTTGGATGGATGATTACATGAATGATTATATGATTGATCATTGAATGACTTGGCTTGGTTTGTTTGTCGAGTCTCAATCTTATCAAACTTATACCGCTAACGGTGAGATGCAAGCCCTAGTGAGTGTATTCGGTTGCCTAAGAGTGTCTTCCCCGAGTCTTTGTATAACATGATGGATTCGGATTGTACTTCATATGCTCTTATCATTATATATTGAATTGCCTATCTATCCTTATCGTATTTCACATGTATATCTATATATGCATGCTTCTACTTTTGTATTTCCTTTTATGTACGTTTAATGTGATATGGCTGGGAGAACCCGGAGTTACTCCCCACTGACTGTGGCGTTCTTGTTTTTCATGGATGAACAGGTTGCTTGATTGGATGGCTTTTTGCTTGTGGTATTTTGGGTTCGGGTGTGAGCTGGCGGGCGTTGTCCCTGGATGAAACACCTCTAGACGTTTTTAGCTTGTTTGCTAATCACTTGACTTTGATAACATTTTGAGAGACTTCGTCTCTCGTAGTATTTTGTATTTGGTTTGTAATTATTGACATTTCTCGTATTTCGATCTTGCATGTAAAAAAGTTTTAAAAACACCGCATTTTCCGCTTTATAATTCACTTGTTATGTTTTATTTCCGCATTCTCGAGGGTTGTCACAGTTGGTATCAGAGCTCAAACGCTCCCGACGCTCACACGTGAACCCTAAACTTAAATTACTTGACCTTGAAATAATCAATGAGAGATGGGTAGACTTAAGGACCTAAGGTGGTAGTCTTTGGTGTACCTGATGTATGTTAGGTTCTAACTTGTTTGTTGATTGTGTTGAGTGATGTTACGTTTATTTATATCTACCGTCTTAAGGTGGATCATGCGCTACCTAGAAGAAGTATCCTCTACCAAAGATTGAAGATTGACGAGCCTAATTGAAGTGTATTTCTTCCTCATCTATGTTTTCTCTCGTCCTTAATGTATCATGCTCTCTTCCTTCTATCTAGGTGCTTCTTTCTCTTCCAACTTGGTTGCCTCTTGGAAATTACTCTTGATAGTTTTCTCCATCTTACCATTAGTACCCTCAACTTCCTCATGCAACATTTTTATGGATGTCATACCCATTTGTTTGTGGAATATTAGAGTTTGTTAGAATGAATTTGTGATTTGATGAAAATGATGTAGATATAAATCCACCCTATAGTGGTGATTGGTTGTATCTCTGAGAAACGGTGGTAAGATAAGTTCATGGTATTTGATGGTGTAAGGTTGAATGAGTTGGCTAGGATTCATTAACCCATTAGTGATTTAATCTTTTGAACTTAGGAGTTTGAATGATGCCTTGAGGTGTAAAATGCTTTTGAGACTAAGTGATTTCTTGTGGATTCTAGTTTATGTGTTAGAATATACGCTTGGTGGAAAAGAACTTGGCTATAATTCTTGGATTTAAAAATATGATCTTTTATCATGGTATCAGAGACTTGGTTGAGGTAGTAAGTCGTCATGATAGATTAAACCATGTTACTTAAGGATTATGGCATGAGTGGAATTTGATTAGATTGGCTATGACGGTGATGCCTTAAGATGTTGATGATGACGTTTTGTTCGGTGTTCTACCTTGCGGGCCATAGGAGTTGAAAAGAGATTAGTATGAAGAATTCCTTGTTAGACCTTCGGTTTTGAAACCTTTGGGAATGTGTCAAATTATGGAGTTGAGAGAATGTTACTATGCTTGAGTTGCAATTCCGCAATTGGGAATCCGTCTTATATGAAAGGGTGGATGAATTGGGTTGTAATCGATTTGTTAAATCTAGGTGTACCTTACTTTGATGATTGTGGTACGATGGTCCCTTGTAAGAGACCTTTGTATGGGATGAGTTGCTTTACTATCACCGTAAGCCTGAAACGATAAATTTTGTGGATTAAACCTTAAACCTTTACTCTTTCCATTGTCTCTTTTCATTTCCATTCTTGAATGTTTTTGTCAAGATTGATCTTTAAGAAGCCGCATGCTCGTATCTTCTTTCTTACTCAGATATATTCATACCTCTACTATCTGCTTTGTCTCTTTCTTGACCTCGTTATTTTCAACGCTGCTCTCTTGTAATCTCGTGCCTTATTTATTTTCGTGTTCTCCTTGAGATTCCGTAATGTTTTCTATCTCGTTGCTCCTTCATCATTTCTCTAGTGGATTGGGTATTCCGTTTGTAAGGCTCAGAGAATAAGCATGATGTAATTTGGGATTCTTTAGCTAGAGTTTGTGTCCTTGGATTGAGCAAAGTTCATGTTGTATTTCATCATGGGAAATAGAACCTAAACTCTAGGATGAATCCTAATAGTGATAATGTATCTTCTCCTAGTAGTTTTGGATTTGGAGCTTGGTACTCTAGTGTTATTTTGAGAATTTAATTAATCATGATAATAGTTCGTTGTTGTTGGTTACTATAACGGTTGCTTGGTATGTCATTTGGGAATTAGATGTCTCTAATTGGTGGATTCTAAAAGAGACTTTGCTTTAGGGAAATTGAGCAGGTACCCAAAGTTTGAGGAGTATTGTCATAAATGAAAATCGATTCATTTTGAGTTTTAGATGAATTAGATGATTTGAATGGTTGTCTGATTGCCAAGTGATTGATCATTTGTGGTTGGGAATTAGTAATTCTCTTTTATTCTTAAGGAATCATAGTTTGAGATTGGGAAATGTTTGTTGCAACTTTGGATAGTGAGTGCTCAGTTGTTATGGAATATAGAGATAGAATGGTGAACCCATTCATCTTGAGGATTAGTAACCACCATAGTTTGCTAATGTGACTATTTATATTTGAGGCTTCGAGCGTAGTAATGATCGAATTAAGGATGTTATGGCGTATTAAAGAATTATTATAATCGATAATGGATTGTGGATTTTCCTTGTCGTGAGATATGGGATGAGGCTAGTTGGATCTTAGATAATTATGTTTTGTTGCGTGGATTGTGTTTTGACTTTCGAGGATGAGAAAGTTCATTGTAAATTTAGGATAATGAGTTTGAAGTAAATTGGATTAAAGGATTTCATGGTAAGTCTCTTTACCTTGTGGTTGTTAGCGATCATGTTTCCCTAGATAAATATTTTGTTGGTGGTTTCTAGTAAGAGTTTGATGAAACTAAGAAGATTAGAGTGCGTAATAAATCTTTCATGTGGATTGTTAGTTGTGGAGTCTACCGTGCCGATGGACTTTAGTGGATACTAAATGGATCTGAATAATTAGGTTATTGGCTTGAAATCTCGTGATTATGGAATATCTTTGTAGGATTTCTGATGATTGAAACTGATGAGTTGCAAATTGGGTAAATTGCATTCTCTTGAGGATTTGGTTTATTAGTAGAGTTAGTAATGTCGAATTCTTGTAGATCTTCCTGCCGACTTTATCTTGATCTTCTTAACCCTAAGAGTTCGATTTGTTTTGTTTTTGCGTGTTTTGTATATATTTTGTTATCGTGATTTGTGAACTTGATTTTCGAGTTGCTCTATGTACGTGTAATGTGTTCTTATTTTGATTCTATCTTTGAGAAAACCTTCAAATCTCCATATCGTATTTCTAATTTAACTTTTTAAAGAAGTCTAAAGGTGTATTTTGTACCCTCGTTTTGGAGGAAATAGATTTCTTTTGCTTTTATACTTGGTTTATGCGTTGGTTGGATGTTTGGACTTGTTATTAGAGACGTCTGGTGACTAGTCGTACACTTACTAACACTTGTTTTGATTTTCGATTTCACTATTTCGACATTGATTTGATTTTTGATAGCTAGAGTTCTCGTTCGCGACGGGCACTCTTGTGATTCGTAAATAAAGTTTCGCACTTATGAAAAATTTCCTTATACCGTTTTCGAGATGAACCTCGTTTCATAAATGTTTCCCTTATAAAAGTTTTCGTATTAATTTTGAAAACCGATTCTTGTCCTTGATACTTTTGTTTTCTACTCTCAAGTTTCGATGACGAAACTTTTTAAAAGGTGGGGTGATTGTAACACCCGCAAATGTACCCTATTTTTATAGTAAAAATATTTTACGGATACATTTCAGCGAAATTTAGTTTTAGTTTAGAATTAAATTTTCCGTGTCGAATTTAGAATTTCCGAGTCCGTATTTGGATTTTACGCGAGATTTCAAGTGAATCCCGTCTTAAGCCGTCTTTGACTTTTCTTGACTTTTTCCACTAACTCTCCTCATACTCACCTTAACCTAATTCATTCTCACACAAACACAACTCTTGCTTCTTCCTTAAGAAAACCATCAAAACCTTGCCTCCATTTTGATCCAAGCTTAGAATCGTCATATCTCGCTCATTTCTTGCTCAAATTCACGTAAGTTCGTCTTATTCTTCCCCTCTTATCTTCCTCTATCCGTATTGATAATAAAATTACCGTCTTTTTCGCTTTTCAAACTTTCCGTCTTTCTCAAAGGTGAATTATAAACATCTTTTGTCGTCTTTGTTTAGGTGGAGACTTTCCAGACCCCGACAAAGATTACTATCTAGTGGAAAAGGTAACGGTGAAGGGTTACTCGATATCATTTACGTGTTTTATGTGTTTTCTATGTTAGTAATCGTATTTAGATTAAGATTAGAAATCATAGGAATTGTGTTGTTGATGATGGTTGTTGTTAGTTGTTAATTGATATGAGAATCGATGGTTTGTGATGATAAATGAGGATTTTTGTTGATAACATGTTGGGATTTGATCGTGCCTGAGTCCCGTGTAGGACGCTGGCAGCGTTGTAGGACGCTGGCAGCGTCGCAGGACGCTGGCAGCGTCGTGTTCGGCGCTGGCAGCGTTACTGGCTGCCGACTGCAGTTTTCCTTCACTGACCCCTTTTCGTAAAATGATCATATCTCCTTCGTTACTTCCTTGTTTTGAGCTTGTGACATTTCGTTGGAACCGTAAGAGGATAAGCTATCACCTCCATTTGGAATTTATGCATTTGGATGTCTAGAACTCTAGTTATGACCGTTTGAAGTGGACCCTTGTTTTAGTTGGTTTCCAAACAACGTTGTTTTGGAGAGGTGATCTATGTTTCTTATTCATTATGCTTCATAAACTTGTTCTAATGCTTATGTATCATGTATTGATTCATTTTTATCATAGTTAAGTTTAAATAATTCCCTATTCTCATGTTTTGTGACGGTTTTTGGTATGTCCCACTTTGAGTCGCTTTTTACAAATGTTACGGTTTGAGCACTATTTTGTTATGCGCTTTGTACTCTCATTCCCTTAACTACCTCCACGTTCGTAAGGCTGGACTCTCGGAACGAGAATGTATCCTATTGCATAATTGCATGTGTTAGTGGGCATACGACGACGGTGTTAGGAGGCGAACGCATTGCGTTGATCGACCCGGCCGTCAAATGTTGTGTACTTGCGAGGTGGTGTTATTTGCATGTAGCGTACCGCTTGTTATGAGGCTTGTGCTCTTTTCTGCCTCTTTCGTGAATGTCGACCGAATTTGGGGTACTCGGCGTCTATGATTGACCGAGTCTTGGTTGTGGAACGTCTTACCACATGTCGAATTGGAACACGTCTTATTCCGAGAGTCTGGCCAGGTTTAGACTAGGACCGTATTATTATCATCGTCCTACCGGGAGGAAATTAGTCTACATATACGAAATGAATTGAATCGTGTATGCGTTCAGGGAAATGTCTTATCCCGTGGATGCCTTTTAATCATACTTCCCATGTACACAGTGCTAGTGCGTTTCATTTACCGTGAGAGATGTCGTCATTATGTCGGTGTGTTTGGATGGATGATTACATGAATGATTATATGATTGATCATTGAATGACTTGGCTTGGTTTGTTTGTCGAGTCTCAATCTTATCAAACTTATACCGCTAACGGTGAGATGCAAGCCCTAGTGAGCGTATTCGGTTGCCTAAGAGTGTCTTCCCCGAGTCTTTGTATAACATGATGGATTCGGACTTGTACTTCATATGCTCTTATCATTATATATTGAATTGCCTGTCTATCCTTATCGTATTTCACATGTATATCTATATATGCATGCTTCTAATTTTGTATTTCCTTTTATGTACGTTTAATGTGATATGGCTGGGAGAACCCGGAGTTACTCCCCACTGACTGTGGCGTTCTTGTTTTTCATGGATGAACAGGTTGCTTGATTGGATGGCTTTTTGCTTGTGGTATTTTGGGTTCGGGTGTGAGCTGGCGGGCGTTGTCCCTGGATGAAACACCTCTAGACGTTTTTAGCTTGTTTGCTAATCACTTGACTTTGATAACATTTTGAGAGACTTCGTCTCTCGTAGTATTTTGTATTTGGTTTGTAATTATTGACATTTCTCGTATTTCGATCTTGCATGTAAAAAAGTTTTAAAAACACCGCATTTTCCGCTTTATAATTCACTTGTTATGTTTTATTTCCGCATTCTCGAGGGTTGTCACAGTTGGTATCAGAGCTCAAACGCTCCCGACGCTCACACGTGAACCCTAAACTTAAATTACTTGACCTTGAAATAATCAATGAGAGATGGGTAGACTTAAGGACCTAAGGTGGTAGTCTTTGGTGTACCTGATGTATGTTAGGTTCTAACTTGTTTGTTGATTGTGTTGAGTGATGTTACGTTTATTTATATCTACCGTCTTAAGGTGGATCATGCGCTACCTAGAAGAAGTATCCTCTACCAAAGATTGAAGATTGACGAGCCTAATTGAAGTGTATTTCTTCCTCATCTATGTTTTCTCTCGTCCTTAATGTATCATGCTCTCTTCCTTCTATCTAGGTGCTTCTTTCTCTTCCAACTTGGTTGCCTCTTGGAAATTACTCTTGATAGTTTTCTCCATCTTACCATTAGTACCCTCAACTTCCTCATGCAACATTTTTATGGATGTCATACCCATTTGTTTGTGGAATATTAGAGTTTGTTAGAATGAATTTGTGATTTGATGAAAATGATGTAGATATAAATCCACCCTATAGTGGTGATTGGTTGTATCTCTGAGAAACGGTGGTAAGATAAGTTCATGGTATTTGATGGTGTAAGGTTGAATGAGTTGGCTAGGATTCATTAACCCATTAGTGATTTAATCTTTTGAACTTAGGAGTTTGAATGATGCCTTGAGGTGTAAAATGCTTTTGAGACTAAGTGATTTCTTGTGGATTCTAGTTTATGTGTTAGAATATACGCTTGGTGGAAAAGAACTTGGCTATAATTCTTGGATTTAAAAATATGATCTTTTATCATGGTATCAGAGACTTGGTTGAGGTAGTAAGTCGTCATGATAGATTAAACCATGTTACTTAAGGATTATGGCATGAGTGGAATTTGATTAGATTGGCTATGACGGTGATGCCTTAAGATGTTGATGATGACGTTTTGTTCGGTGATCTACCTTGTGGGCCATAGGGGTTGAAAGGAGATTAGTATGAAGAATTCCTTGTTAGACCTTCGGTTTTGAAACCTTTGAGAGTGTGTCAAATTTTGGAGTTAAGATAGTGTTACTATACTTGAGTTGCAATTCTGCATTTGGGATTCCGTGAGATATGAAAGGATGGATGAATTGGGTTGTAGTCGATTTATCAAATCTAGGTGTACCTTACTTTGATGATTGTACGTGGTATGATGGTCCCTTGTAAGAGGCCTTTGTAATGGGATGAGTTGCTTACTATCACCGTAAGCGCTGAAAAACGATAAATTTTGTGGATTACCTAAACCTTTTACTCTTTCATTGTCTCTTTTTCATTTCTCATTCTTGAATTTTTTTGTCAGATTGATCTTTAAGAATCCGGCATGCTCGTATCTTCTTTCTTACTCAGTATATTCATACCTCTACTATCTGCTTTGTCCTCTTTCTTGACCTCGTTTATTTCAACGCTCCTCTCTTGTAATCTCGTGCTTATGTCTTTCGTGTTCTCCTTGAATTTCGTAATGTTTTCTAATCTCGTTGCTCCCTCTTCTCATTTCTCCTCTAGTGTATTGGGTATTCCGTGTGTAAGGCTCAGAGAATAACATGATGTAATTTGGGATTCTTTAGCATAGTTTGTGCCTTGGATTTGAGCAAAGTTCATGTTTGTATTCATCATCGGAAATAGAACGCGTAAAACTCTAACACACATGAATCCTAATAGTGATATGTATGCTTCTCCTAGTAGTTTTTTGGATTTGGAGCTTGGAGCTCTAGTGTTATTTTGAGAATTTAGGTTAATCATGATAATAGTTTTCGTTGTTGTTGGTTACTATAAAGACGGTTGCTTGGTATGGTCATTTGGGAATTAGATGGCTCTGAATTGATGGATTCTAAAGAGACTTTGCTTTAAGGGAAATGTGAGCAGTACCCGCAAATTTGAGGAGTTTGTCATAAATGAAAATCGATTCATTTTGAGTTTTAAGATGAATTAGATGATTGAATGGTGTCTCGATTGCCAATTGATTGAGTCATTTGTGGTTTGGATTAGTAATTCTCTTTATTTCTTAAGGAATCATAGTTTGAGATTGGGAAATGTTTGGTTGCTAAACTTGGATAGTGAGTGTCTCATTGTTATGGAATATAGAGATAGAATGTGTGACCCCACATTCATCTTGAGGATTAGTAACCACCATAGTTTGCTAATGTGACTATTTATATTTGAGGCTTCGAGCGTAGTAATGATCGAATTAAGGATGTTATGGCGTATTAAAGAATTATTATAATCGATAATGGATTGTTGATTTTCCTTGTCGTGAGATATGGGATGAGGCTAGTTGGATCTTAGATAATTATGTTTTGTTGCGTGGATTGTGTTTTGACTTTCGAGGATGAGAAAGTTCATTGTAAATTAAGGATAATGAGTTTGAAGTAAATTGGATTAAAGGATTTCATGGTAAGTCTCTTTACCTTGTGGTTGTTAGCGATCATGTTTCCCTAGATAAATATTTTGTTGGTGGTTTCTAGTAAGAGTTTGATGAAACTAAGAAGATTAGAGTGCGTAATAAATCTTTCATGTGGATTGTTAGTTGTGGAGTCTACCGTGCCGATGGACTTATTGGATACTACATGGAATCTGAATAATTAGGTTATTGGCTTGAAATCTCGTGATTATTGGAATATCTTTGTATTGATTTCTGATGATGAAACTGATGAGTTGGCAATTGGTAATTGCAATTCTCTTGAGGATTAGAGTATCAGTAGAGTTAGTTCTATCGAGTTCTTGTAGATCTTCGTGCCGACTTCATCGTGATTCTTCATATCCCTAGGAGTTCGATTTGTTTCGTTTTTGCGTGTTTTGTATATATTTTGTTATCGTGATTTGTGAACTTGATTTTCGAGTTGCTCTATGTACGTGTAATGTGTTCTTATTTTGATTCTATCTTTGAGAAAACCTTCAAATCTCCATATCGTATTTCTAATTTAACTTTTTAAAGAAGTCTAAAGGTGTATTTTGTACCCTCGTTTTGGAGGAAATAGATTTCTTTTGCTTTTATACTTGGTTTATGCGTTGGTTGGATGTTTGGACTTGTTATTAGAGACGTCTGGTGACTAGTCGTACACTTACTAACACTTGTTTTGATTTTCGATTTCACTATTTCGACATTGATTTGATTTTTGATAGCTAGAGTTCTCGTTCGCGACGGGCACTCTTGTGATTCGTAAATAAAGTTTCGCACTTATGAAAAATTTCCTTATACCGTTTTCGAGATGAACCTCGTTTCATAAATGTTTCCCTTATAAAAGTTTTCGTATTAATTTTGAAAACCGATTCTTGTCCTTGATACTTTTGTTTTCTACTCTCAAGTTTCGATGACGAAACTTTTTAAAAGGTGGGGTGATTGTAACACCCGCAAATGTACCCTATTTTTATAGTAAAAATATTTTACGGATACATTTCAGCGAAATTTAGTTTTAGTTTAGAATTAAATTTTCCGTGTCGAATTTAGAATTTCCGAGTCCGTATTTGGATTTTACGCGAGATTTCAAGTGAATCCCGTCTTAAGCCGTCTTTGACTTTTCTTGACTTTTTCCACTAACTCTCCTCATACTCACCTTAACCTAATTCATTCTCACACAAACACAACTCTTGCTTCTTCCTTAAGAAAACCATCAAAATCTTGCCTCCATTTTGATCCAAGCTTAGAATCGTCATATCTCGCTCATTTCTTGCTCAAATTCACGTAAGTTCGTCTTATTCTTCCCCTCTTATCTTCCTCTATCCGTATTGATAATAAAATTACCGTCTTTTTCGCTTTTCAAACTTTCCGTCTTTCTCAAAGGTGAATTATAAACATCTTTTGTCGTCTTTGTTTAGGTGGAGACTTTCCAGACCCCGACAAAGATTACTATCTAGTGGAAAAGGTAACGGTGAAGGGTTACTCGATATCATTTACGTGTTTTATGTGTTTTCTATGTTAGTAATCGTATTTAGATTAAGATTAGAAATCATAGGAATTGTGTTGTTGATGATGGTTGTTGTTAGTTGTTAATTGATATGAGAATCGATGGTTTGTGATGATAAATGAGGATTTTTGTTGATAACATGTTGGGATTTGATCGTGCCTGAGTCCCGTGTAGGACGCTGGCAGCGTTGTAGGACGCTGGCAGCGTCGCAGGACGCTGGCAGCGTCGTGTTCGGCGCTGGCAGCGTTACTGGCTGCCGACTGCAGTTTTCCTTCACTGACCCCTTTTCGTAAAATGATCATATCTCCTTCGTTACTTCCTCGTTTTGAGCTTGTGACATTTCGTTGGAACCGTAAGAGGATAAGCTATCACCTCCATTTGGATTTATGCATTGGAGTCTAGAACTCTATTTATGACTTCGTTTGAAGTGGACCTTGTTTTAGTTGGTTCCAACAACGTTGTTTTGGAGAGTGATCTGTTTCTTATTCATTATGCTTCATAACTTGTTCTAATGCTTATGTATCATGTATTGATTCATTTTTATCATAGTTAAGTTTAAATAATTCCCTATTCTCATGTTTTGTGACGGTTTTTGGTATGTCCCACTTTGAGTCGCTTTTTACAAATGTTACGGTTTGAGCACTATTTTGTTATGCGCTTTGTACTCTCATTCCCTTAACTACCTCCACGTTCGTAAGGCTGGACTCTCGGAACGAGAATGTATCCTATTGCATAATTGCATGTGTTAGTGGGCATACGACGACGGTGTTAGGAGGCGAACGCATTGCGTTGATCGACCCGGCCGTCAAATGTTGTGTACTTGCGAGGTGGTGTTATTTGCATGTAGCGTACCGCTTGTTATGAGGCTTGTGCTCTTTTCTGCCTCTTTCGTGAATGTCGACCGAATTTGGGGTACTCGGCGTCTATGATTGACCGAGTCTTGGTTGTGGAACGTCTTACCACATGTCGAATTGGAACACGTCTTATTCCGAGAGTCTGGCCAGGTTTAGACTAGGACCGTATTATTATCATCGTCCTACCGGGAGGAAATTAGTCTACATATACGAAATGAATTGAATCGTGTATGCGTTCAGGGAAATGTCTTATCCCGTGGATGCCTTTTAATCATACTTCCCATGTACACAGTGCTAGTGCGTTTCATTTACCGTGAGAGATGTCGTCATTATGTCGGTGTGTTTGGATGGATGATTACATGAATGATTATATGATTGATCATTGAATGACTTGGCTTGGTTTGTTTGTCGAGTCTCAATCTTATCAAACTTATACCGCTAACGGTGAGAGGCAAGCCCTAGTGAGCGTATTCGGTTGCCTAAGAGTGTCTTCCCCGAGTCTATCTATAGCATGATGATTACGGATTGTACTTCATATGCTCTTATCATTATATATTGAATTGCCTATCTATTCTTATCGTATTTCACATGTATTTCTATATATGCATGCTTCTACTTTTGTATTTCCTTCTATGTACGTTTAATGTGATATGGCTGGGAGAACCCGGAGTTACTCCCCACTGACTGTGGCGTTCATGTTTTTCATGGATGAACAGGTTGCTTGCATGGATGGCATTTTACTTGGTATTTTGGGTTCGGGTGTGAGCTAGCGGGCGTTGTCCCTGGAAGATTTACCTCTAGACGTTTTTAGCTTGTTTGCTAATCACTTTGACTTTGATAACATTTGGAGAGACTACGTCTCTTGTTGTAGTATATTTCGTACTTTGGTTTGTAATATTTGACACACCTCGTATTTTCTATCTTGCATGTATAAAGGTTTTTAAAATACCGTATTTTCGCTAATTAAATCACATGCTTGTATGTTTTTATTTCCGCATTCGCGAGGGTTGTCACAAACCAAGGGTACATTGACCCTAACGGTTTTTTGCCAAGCTGGGCACAACGCGATTTGTTGTTCCCCAACCATGGAAACCAGTGAGGGGTAGGCGACATAGAGACCGGGGGAGACCAAGGGAATCGGGAAGAGGGTGGTGGTGGTGGTGGGGATGATAATGAGGATGAGATGGAGACCCTTTGAGGAGGTTTTGTGTTTTGGTTGATAATTGGAAGAGTTGGAGTAGTGTCTAGGTGGCTTGTTTAGCATCTACCCCCTCCCCTCTAGTGCATGTTTCTTTCTCTCCTCTCTTTGATTATTATGAATTGTTTCTTTAACATGTAATTTTTTTTGTGTGTTGTGTTGGTTGGCCTCGGTAACATTGGAGGCGGGTGTCCATCCCATCGGACACCAATCTTTTGCTCCTTCTTGGAAAATCCAAATTGACAAACAACCTTTGCATTTAGATACTTCTCATGCATCACGTAGTTGCATTTTTAGGTGCCATTTTTAGACTTTCCCGTGGTTGGTACCCCCATGAGGGGCATTTCATTTATGCACATTACCGCCACGACGAGACTCCGATATGGCACACTTAGTTTTTTTTATTATCCGGACTTTCTTGTGGGAGATACCCCCATGTGGGGCATTGCATTTATGCACCTTACCACCGCAACGAGACTCTTGATAGCATATAGTTTAGCTTGCATTCACTTAGATCATGCACTTTGTATTATATCACTTGCATTTAGTTTTAGGAATATTGATTAGTTCATGCATTTCATATAGAATTAGTTCATTTGCATAACTAACCCTCTTGTATATATAGTTCATATTGTGAATATTAATCAAAACCCCAAAAACCCAAAAACAAGGTTTTATTTTTCAAAATATTTAAAAAAAAAACAAAAACATGTTCTTTTCTTTTTAGAAAACCTTTCAAAAATCCCAAAAACATGTATTTCTTTACTTTCAATAATACTATTTCATACATTGAGGACAATGTTTGTTCCTATGTGGGGGATGGAAACTATTTTCATAGTTTGAAAATTTTGAAATAAATCAAAAAACATGTTTTATTTTGCATTGAAAATCATTCAAAAATCCAAAAAAAATTGAAAAAGTTTGAAAAATCCTAAAAATTAGCTTGTTTATATCTTACTTTGTATATATTTGCATTGCTTTTTCTTCTAACCTCCATACATAGGTCCGCTACACATCGCTCAAGAGACTTATAGAAGGGATTAAGAAGACCGTCATGGTATGATCGTTCTTATTCCTTCCCCTTCTTTCTTTCTTTACTTCTTATCACATGAGGAGTTTGGAGGAATTGTTGATGATTGCGATGTTGATTTTGATGAATTGGCGGTTGTGTGACTTATGTGCTGTTAGGGGGTTTCATTAGATTAATTGTCACGTAGTTCACTAGAGCATTTGCATTAGTTTGTATATATGTTGCTTAATTCTAGATCATGGCATATAGTTGCATTTAGGAGAACTTTTTAGAATGCCTAATTTGGAAATTGAACAAGCTTGGATAGACCCTTGTAGATACTTTTTTTGCTTAGCACTTTGCCTATTAAAATAGATTTTGAAACACCTTTTAATGTGTATTTTTAGTATAATTTTCGCACCGTTTCCTAGAGCCTAGTCAAGGGCTTGCATTTACCATCTTCACCATCCCCATGGTGTGAAAATTCCTTGGTGAACACTTTCCTAGGTGACTCTCGAGGCCATGTAATTGTCCAATCATCACATTTTACTACATTTGACAAAAAGGAAATTTTTCCATCACAAGTCCAAAAATTGAGTTCAAACACAATTGAAAAGAAAAGCTTGAAATTTTGCATATCTTTGCCTTAATCCTAGCTTAGGGAGTGCATATGGAGACTTCTAGGCTCTTCTAGAGTACCCTCAATACATATGGGGTCGCTCTCGATGTCGCTACGGCGAGTATTTGCCTATTGTTGGTCTCCGCCGCACACCTTTCGCTAGGCTACCTTGCTCTCAAAAGGCACCCAATTCAAGCAAAAAACAAAAAAAACAAAAAAAAACAAAATCACAAAACAAAAAACAAAAAGAAAAAGAAATCAAATAAGAACTCAAACATCTTGTTTCCTTACCTTTTTGATGATTACTCCTACGTTACATGGCTAAGAGGGGACGACCCTTCCTTTCACTTAGGTGAGAGGCGGAATTCCGATCCTACAGTGTCTTCTAACACCATGGGGCCCTCACTTTCCATCCCGCCTTATCACCCTTGACAAATTTTTCTAGTGAACGTGAACGAATATACTAATTTTACACAATAAAGAGGTGATTTATTTCTATCTTATAGGCCTAGTTCTTTGTAAAACTAGTAAGTACATGGAAATTTGCATGCTTGAAATTTTTCCATTTTAGATGAAACCCGGCGCATGGATGAGTCATGTTGCCATTTGCTTTTGTAGATGCATTCTCATTTGTTTTGTGTGCTTTATTGCCTAGAATGCATCGGAGTTTTGGCAAGACCCCACTTGCCTTGCAAGAAGGTGTCCTACCTCATGGATACCTTGTTGCGAGTTGAAGGGACGGAGCAAGGCCCGTTAATTGCCTTGTATCGGTTAGGTTTAGCGTAGTTAATTAAGGGTCTTGACTATTGTTCCTCCTTACTCGGGACGAGTAAGGGTTTGGTTTGGGGAGATTTGATATAGTGTCATTTCACCGTACATTTTCACCCCTTTTTGTCTCATTTTGCTTGCCTTTAACGCTCCCTAAGAGCGTTTCTACGTGTTTTACCTTCTTATAGCATATTTCTCGCTTTTATCGTGTTTTTGTAGGTAAACCGTCATTTAGGCGATTTCTACCTAGTTTTGATCGACAAAGAAGAGGGTGAATCACTCGGAGGACCCACGACATACCTTGGAGGCCCCACATACCCTTGGGGGCCCTACTCGATGCGCCAAAGCCCTCCCGAGTCAAGGTAAACGAAACCGGGAAGGAAGTAACAAAGTCAAGCAAAGGAAGAGGGACAAGAAGGATTTCACGGGCGTGAAAGGCATTTCACGGTCGTGAGATGCCTTTCCAAGAAGTTGATTTTTGAGCATTTCAGCTCACGGCCGTGAAACTCATTTCACGGTCGTGAAAGCTAAGTCACGGTCGTGAAACTTGTTTCACGGTCGTGACTTGTTCGTGAAAGAAGACCTTGCTCTGCCACTAATCTCACGACCGTGACTTGGAGTTTCACGGTCGTGAGACGTGTTTCACGACCGTGAAACCCATTTCACGGTCGTGACTTTGCCAGTCCATGAAGCTTCTCGAGGCCCATCTTTCCTTCATTTTGTAAACCTAAAAATAGACCCTCTTGTGTAATTAAAGGGCACGAAACCCTAGATCTGAAACTCTCATAGAATTAGCATTTAATCTTGTATTAATCTTCCATAATTAAGCAAATTAGTCGGTTAATTAGTAATTTCGATTTGGTTTAGTGTTGGGACTTGGTTTATATTCAAAGATTTGTGACAAAATCTTGGTTATTATATCAAAGTTCTCATCTTTTTCCAAGTTGGTATAATTCCTTTACTTAATCTTGTCTTTAATTAAGTTTTCATTTCAATTCTTGTTATCTATTCATTGTTAATTAGAAAATGTTTATTGTTGTTGATTTCCTTTTGCAATCCTTAGTCAATATTGAATTTCCTTTGAATATGAGTGACTAGTTATCTTGCTAGGGTTATGTGGGGGATTATGGGTTCTAGTATGAGTTAATGTGTTCTTGTTGGGGTTAATAGTTGACTATTGTCTTGTCTCCATGCTATGCTTATAACATGTTTGATGAAATGCCTACTTGAGTTTGCATGATTCTTTCGCTTGTTTCGAATACCATAAGATCGAAAGTCGTGGTTTTTTGTAGAACCGCTAGTTTGGCAAGCCGTATCTAGTGACGCGATAGCTAGTTAGAGTCGGTTTGAGGAGGAATTGTAAGAACGAAAGCCTCAATTCACTTTCCTAGACTAGATGACTTTTTAACTATTAGACCCGGCTTTTTCACTCGACTTTACTACCCATATGAACCCACTCACCCTAGTTGTCCCTCTTATTTGATAAAAATCCAATCTTTCTCGTCTTAAACTCCTTTTGTCGTTTTTAATTGTTTTTAATTGTTGTTATTTAGTTTAGTCAACAAATCCAAACCGGAAATTACTTTGTGACTTGCAATAGACTTTAGTAGACTTTTAGATCATTTCTAGACACCAACCGTCCCTGAGATCGACACTCTTACTACACCACTATTTCTTACATCAGTTTCTGTCTCTCAACTTCCTGTTTTGCTTCGACGTAGTTTAATTAGGTGATAAATCGACTATTATTCGTATTATCGCTGCTAATCTGATTCATTTTAGTTTATTAATTCTTATCTTTATTTCCATTCATCTTTCAATCATATTTCCAACATAGATCACGAAATTCATTGTAATCTTTGTTCTTTTGTAATTTATTTCAATCTCTTGTAATCATTGAATAATTTAATTAATTGTTCTCACATACAATTGAATCTTAAATCTTACTTCGACATAATTAAATGCTAAAATACATGTCAACCGACATAGTCTAAGCTCACATGCTAGGATTAAAACGTGGATGTTGCATTGCATGCATATAACCAACTACATATCGAGTACATACCAAATGGACAATAAAGAAACAGTTAATATTTACATTTAACCTTTATTACAATAATCCAATGACAACAAATTACCATAAACGCGTCTCACTCTAAGACTCAACGGAAGTAAATGAGGCTGTCGACTCGTCGCATCCCAGCAATCCCTATTATCCGCGAACACCGCCTGCTAAACAACCTTCTCCCCATCCACTAACGGATCATCACAGTTACACACAACAAAGAATGGGTCAGCACATTCATACATCAACCAAATCAATATCATGATCAAACAAGCATAACCAACGAACCAATATCATCTCCAAACTCCGATAAGCGAGTTGCCACCGAAACGATAAACCTCGCCAGCGTCAGACTGCAGATCTGAACGTCGTACCACCAACTGATGTCAGACCACAGCAGTGGACATCAAAATCTCCTCTCATCGTAACGAGGGTTTTCATAACATTAATGTGCACATCGCCCTCATGCCGAGAGAGCCACGAGAGGCAAACTCGGGGTGTGGAACGGTCTCCCGCATCGGACCACCATCATAGAACCAATAAAAATCACAATCACAATCATAATCATCATCAATGTAACCATCACCAACATTCAATATCAACAACAAAAATCATCGATTAACATATGAAAGTACTGAGTAGGGAAATCCTACCACAAAAGCAATCTGCAACAATGATCACGCAAAGCCTAGAGTCGATCCTCTAAGAAATCTCCTCGATAGATCGACGCACAAACTAGGACGGACTAGCAACGAGACGATCTCCAAGCTTGGCAATGGATTAAAGTGATTAGGGGTGATTGGAGAGAAATTAGGGTTGATAGAATATTTTAAAAAACCGACAAAATATATTTATATCCCTTAATCATCTTAACCCCAAAACCGCTTAAGACATTCGTCAAACCGGTGCACTCGGTCGAGTGCACAAGACACTCGCGCCGAGTACGCTGCACTCGGTCAAGTACCAACATTACTCGGCCGAGTTCCACTCAGACAGAAGCCTGCCTAAGCGTTAGACTCAACTACTCGGTCGAGTACCCAAAACATCTCACAATGCAACATAATACTCGAGTAGTAAGTCCCTAGACCAACCAACACACGGTCTCCATTAACACTACTAAAACAACTCCGAATGAAATCAAGAGTATTACAGTCTTCCGTCTTTAAAACGAACATCGTCCTCGAAGTTCACCACCTTCACTACTAACGAAAGACAACCACAACGAAGCGAACATTACCACCGTCAAATATCAAAGGTACCCTCAAAAACCGTCATAACCCGATACATAATAATAACCTGAGGTTCCAACAATAACATACATCGTCCCTTACCAAGATACGATTCCATCACAAGACATCCAAACTAAGACCGTCAACCGCTATCACTAAAATCACAACATCCCCGACGATATCATTAAACAACCCATACCATTATCCCCACTCCATTAACAAAACTTACCAACACTCTCCCTTGAATAACACCAAAACACCCACAACCTTACATAACACACCTATCATTTCAACTTGTAACATTTCATACCATTAACACAAGTATATTACCACAAGCAACTCATCGCCACCATCCTACATTAATAAATCAAAACTTGTCGCCATTCCCTATGTTATCAACATGCGATGCTACAATTCTACCTCACTTAAAACGAACTTCGTCCTCGAAGTTCAGCACCCCCAACAACAAAGCCTCTCCACCAAAATCTAAAAGAACAAGTAACCCAA
Source organism: Heliosperma pusillum (assembly GCA_022085475.1). Classification (NCBI taxonomy): domain Eukaryota; kingdom Viridiplantae; phylum Streptophyta; class Magnoliopsida; order Caryophyllales; family Caryophyllaceae; genus Heliosperma; species Heliosperma pusillum. The sequence continues at coordinate 7,455 of JAIUZE010073401.1, read as the reverse complement.
CGATCGTGACTAGTTATCTCAACTCATTAGACTCAAATCTTAGGCCCACGAGGCAGAGGCTAACCGGACGACAAGAATAAAGACAAAATACTATACCAACACATAACCACGTCTTCCCATATGCCTGACACATAAACAACCCAAGCTCTCAGAATTCGATTCTCTAATTAACTCACGGTGACTCACATACCACATAACCATCATATTAAACCACCATACGAATAATACTATTACACAAAACAAGAGTTATACCAACCATGGTAAATGTAACAACCCGAAAAGTACCCTATTTTTCTAGGGAAAATATTTTACGGATACTTTTCAGCAGATTTAAGTTTTAATTTAGAATTTATTGTTTCGAGTCGAATTTGGAATTTCTGGGTTCGTATTTGGAATTTCCGCGAGATTCCATGAGAATCCCGTTTTAAGTCATCTTTGACTTTTCTTGACTTTTAAGTCATCTTTGACTTTTCTTGACTTTTAAGTCGTCTTTGACTTTTCTTGACTTTTTAAGTAGTCATTGACTTTTCTTGACTTTTAAGTCGTCATTAACTTTTCTTGACTTTTAAGTCATCTTTGACTTTTCTTGACTTTTAAGTCGACTTTGACTTTCGTTGACTTTTCCGACTCACCCCGTAATTTGAAAGACCGAAAATATATTTGAAAAATAATAAATTTATTTTATTTTAAATTATTAAGATTTATTTGAATTTATGATAATTTAATATAATTATTTTGAATTTATTCGGAATTAAAGAATAACTTTTACGGTTTAACCCCGAACATCATTTAACTATTTCCGAGTCATCTTAAATACTGAAACAAACCCGAAACCTGACTTTGGCATGAGTAACACGCCCCATGTCATCTTTTTCCACTCACTTTAGATATTTTCATTCTTTCGATTAAACTAATACAAATATCTAAGATATTTGTTACTTTATCGATCCGTCAGTTTGAATTACGCAAATCGATTAAAATCAGACCCGGTTTCTTCTCATGTCACACGGCTCTCCCTCCTCTAATAGGACTTGATATTTTTCTTTCTTTTCATTACAATAACATAATATCTAGATATTTGGTTTAATTAACTTAATATCTAATTATATCTAATCAATTACCGTAATATAATTATTAAACCCGAGTCAATTCCGTAACAACAATTTCAAAACCCGACTCATTAATTCTTCTATATTACACGGCTCACACTCCACTCCTTACTCATTAATTATCTTTTCATTTTACACTAAATCAACTTAATACCTTTTTAATACTTTCTTTAATCGTTCTTGGTGTTCTTCATCGTTCTTCGTCGTTCTTCATCGTTCTTGAGCAAAATCGTCATAAAACCTTCTTTACTTGTTCAAATCCGTCCTAACTTATATTTCTAGAGTCTCCTCTCCGCTCTTCATCTCCACGTATGTTTTATTTCTAATTCCGACAAAATCGTTTTCAACACTTTAATTATGGAAAATCAAGTTTTAATTCTAATAATGTTATTCTTGTCATTTCTTATAGGGGAAGATTTTGAAGACGAGTTTGGTGACTCGTATATATTAGAAAAAGATTAGTAGACGGGTTTCTTATTTCTTTAGTTCTTATTTTGGGTGCTACTTGATTTTGTGCTAGCTAAGGTAACGATTCCGAGTTACTCGACGAATTAATGTTACATACTTTAGTTGTTGGTTATGATTTACGGTTTTTAAGTAGTAACATGATAGATGGTTATGATTATTATGTTCTATGAATTTATGACATGTTTAGTGTTCTTGACATATTTGGATGATTTGTTCATAATCATGATTTTTGTATGATGGTGGTTTAATTGGTTGTTAAAATGGTTGTTTGTTAATTAAAACATGTTGGAAATAATTTGGGGTTGTTTGTTGGTGGGGCCGTGTAGGGTGGCTGTTTTGGGGAGCTGGAAACCGACCCAAACCAGGCCGGTTCAGGCCGGTTCAGGCCCGGTCCAGGTCCGGTCTGGTTGGCCGTGATTTGGTCCGTTGGTCTTGTGTCGATACTTGACTGTTTTGTTGTTGTTTTGACGGGTTTTAAATATGTTAAGCATGCGGGAAATATTAAGAAACGGTTTTTAGAAAAGATGACCAAAACCGGTCCAAAATGAACCGTGGGTCCCCTTGGACTTGTGACGGTTTTTGAGTATTGTCATTTTATCGTGTTTTGTAATATTTAGCAAGTGGGAAATTTTAATAAGTAACTTATTTAATTAAAAGGTTTTCAATATATTATTATTTCTCACATGTTAGAAATTATAATACGATATTGTAGTTTAATTTGATATCCTTTAAGTCCAGCGGGTTTTCGTATGAATTAATAATTCACATGTTAGAAATTGAATGAAATAGCATGAAATGAATGTGATATTCTTATGTTCAAGCCTCGATGGCTAAGACTCTGTTTCTAGCCGGTTTGACCAAACGGGTTTGGTCAACCTAAGATCTAGTCAGCCCCGTTTTGACTGATGACCCGTCGCGGGACTCGGGTCGGGGATTGGTCTTCAAGTAAGGTTGTATTTAATTAATGAATTAGCCTTAGTAGATATGAGGCGATATGTTATTTGAATATGATTTATATGCAATTAGTCACATGATAGGAAAGTTTTTCCCGTGACTGTTTAATTATATGGTTGGTGTCGTGTTGACTAAGTACCCATAGAGAATTATGAGTATATGGCGTCTTGACCATTCTAATTCTAAATGAGTATCTTGGACCATGACAATGATAGGCCTTACTATCTTTAACGAGTATATGTTCACTGCTTGATAGCTTTTGTGTCCCGGTTTGGTGGATCTCCAAGTCGGGGCATGGCTGCCTTATTGCCACTTTGGAATGGAGCCAGCTTAAGTACTAGCCAACCCTTTGGTGGATCTCCTTAGGGTACTCATGTGGTTGTATCATGAGTCTTGGGTGCGATGGATCTTCGCATTTCTCTAGGTCTGCGCAGTCTAGGTTTAGGGTTGAGTTGTATCTTGGCCATGTTTTAAAGGTAACCTCTGAGCTAAGATATGTGCTTTGGATCTGGGCCATGTTTTAAAGGTAACCGTTGAGCCTAGATGTGTGCTTTGTATTTTGGCCATGTTATTAGGGTAACCGCTGAGCTAAAATATATAAGTATATCCTACCTCGTAGGTATAGACTCGAGTTACAGAAGTCTTCTATTGACGTCCTAAGAACTTATGCCTGTTTCTAGACGTATTGGTCTTTCATGTTTGATGATTCTATGAATCTTAGAAGGTGAGATGCAAGCCGGCTAAGGTTGATAGAGTTTGGATTACCGGTTGTTAACTGATTCACATGATAGCTGCATGAGTAGCTTAGCCTTCTATGTTAGGTTATATGTTAGTTAATTGTTTCATAACATGAAAAGCATATCGTATATGTTAAGGTTTTGTATTTTCCATATACATCTCTTTTATGTTATTCATGTTTTATTAAACTCGACATTTCGTGGCTGGGAGAACTCGGAGTTACTCCCCACTGACTGTGGCTTCCGTGTTTATATTTAATGCGGTTGGCAGGTTTGTGATGCAGACTTGGGTACATTGACGAGCTAGCGAGCGAAGTATTTACCTTGGACCTATATTCGGTTCTTAGGATTGTATATTATTATACACTCTTTTATTTCTGTATTTATACGGGAGATATGTCTCCCGTTTCAGATACTTTTTATTGTATAATATTATTTCCGTATTTGTTATGAACCTTTTATTTAAGACACCTTCTTATGATGAATATATTTAATAGTAGGTTCCGGTTTTAAAATGTACCGATTTTCACTAAAGTGAACCTATTAGAAACGTATTCTCATCTTTTATTTATTTAAATTATTTTTTCTTTCCGCAAATTTGAGGGTGTCACAGTTGGTATCAGAGCATTTTTGCTCCCGACGCACGTTTGTGTACCCTTGTATAAATAACTTGACCTTAATAAAATAATGAACTTGTGAGATAGAATGGTAGGATGGGTAGATTAGGATTTATGTTGTAGTCTCGTTGTGCTTGCTAAATGATAAGTACAAATCTGTGTTTTATTTTGCAAGATGCCTCCGAGAATTGACAACACGATCTTAGCAGCTCTTACTGTTATTATTCAGAACCAGCAAAATCAGCAAAATCAACAGGCGAATCCTATTCCTAATCCTCCTCCCGACCGTGAGAGACACGGGAGTTGTACATGGGTTGCTTCACAATTATCTAGGAGCCAAGCCAAAACCAATGGTGGTGAAGTAGATCTGAAACAGGAGCATGGGGGTTGATCCTTTGTTTAGTTTCTATTTAAAATTCATGAACAAGGAAGCCATTTATTTCCAAACAACCTAAGCATTCAAGTTCAGGAAGTCTGAACTGCTCCCAAAACTTCAGCAGAAAAGAGCCAACTTCAACTGAACATATCTGGCGTTTTACTTGCTCAATATTTATGTTCTTCATATGGATAAAATCTTGAAGATGTCCTCTTTCATATGGTTTTGGAATCAACAAGATTCATCGAGCAAATTTGTCACAATTGATCTTCAAAGACTGTCACGCAGATTGCAATGCTATTCTCCTGAAATGACCTATTAGTACTAAAATGTCCATAACTCAATATGTGACGGATATTTTTGGTTGATTCTTTTTGGAGGTGAAATCTAACACCTTTATCTTTCATTTGAACCATCATGGGTATTTTTTATCCATCTGAGTTGGGAGATATGAGTTTTCAAAGTTCATGCTGCTGCACAAGAAGACTGATGAGCATTCACTTCTGACCTGTACTCACTTAAAGGCTTATAACTGAAGTTCCAGGAACTGTTTTTGCATGATTCAAATTGGAGAAGGAAGCTAACTCATATAGCTTCAATTTGGATACTCATGGGTCTCCTAATTCTATCTGTGCAGAAAATTATAGCATCTGCAAGATGCCTCTGGAATCTGGAATGCTGCTGTACAACAGTCAAGCGACCTGCTAGTACTCAAACCTCTGTATCTAGAGTTTTATACATCATTTGGGGTTGCTTATTTTTTGACATGAAAGCTAACACATTTAGCTTTAAAATGAGATATCATGAGCCTTAAAATTCATCCTAATGAAAGAGTTATGAAGCCTGCAAGACATGTCTGATTTCAGAAAATGCTACTGAAAGTCAGTTGTAGCACTTGTGTTCAGCAAGGTTGTTTCTATGTGTTCAAGTTCTTTGAATGGCACGTCCAAGGCTACAAATTGATCCTTTAATGATCCAATATGTGTGAGCATCATGTGGTAGCAAAAGGGAGCCAAACAAGCCTCAAAAGCCTGACTTAATGTTTACTATTTCAGGAAAGAAACAAGACTACTTTTGCTGACCAAAGGCAGGCTGTCTAGGATGCTTTTTGCAGTCTGTTTTCCCTCGTCTTATTATAAGACTTAGCTGTTACTTTAATCTATTATGTAAGGCCTTTATGAGCCCTTAGATTTAGTTGTATTCAAGGGTTGAGATCAAATTGTATGACCTATATAAGCCATGCTTGTAACCTAAGAAAATCAGAATATGAATGAATGAAAAACAAGGAGTTGTTACTCTTTTCAGTTAACTTGTGCAAGTCTTAGTTAACACAAATCTCAACAAACTTGTGCTAGTCTTAGTTTGTTGGCCTAAGCTTAATCCATTCACTTGTGCTAGTCTTAGTGAGTGAGTTGAGTTTAGGACTCACTGTTCTTGAACTGTTTGTGCTAGTCTTGACAGCCCAAGTTCAGGGTTTCTATCCTATGGGTTTAAACATGAGAATTCACATCAACTTGTGCTTGTCTTAGTTGTTGTTTATCCTCTACCCTATCCTTTACTTATTTGTTACAAAGACCAGAAAACTATCCCACAAAAATAGCCTTGTTTCATATGTTTTATTGCTGCAATTTCAAAACAGTCCTTGGGTTGTTTGTGTGAATATTGAGTCCTTTGCAAAACACCATTGACCCCTAAGTTGGTGTTTCAAATTGGTTATCAGAGCTAGCATTAGCACAAGTTCTATCTTGTGTTAGTCTTGTTTTTGCATCCTTGAGCATCAAAAATTCTGTTTTGTCAAAGTTATTGCATTCTGATTTTTAATGACTAAATCAGTAGCCATTGAGTATATTCCTCATGTTCCAAGTCCTAAGATGAGGTATTATGAGCATGGCTCCATTTCTAAGTCTATGGCAGAAGCTATGGAGAAGTTACAAGTCCTAAGAAGAGGGCATGAAGGTGTTGTGCATACAAGGAAAGCAACCAGCAGCCATGGTGTGCAAAGGGAGCCAAAACCACCTGATTTGTACCAAGGAGAACACCACCTGCTCCATACGGATTCTAGGTCATCTCATACCCTTAGAGGTAGAGGTAAAACCCTCATACTTCGTACTTTTAATGGTGAAAACAGTAGAGCATTTGTCTCTTGGTTGTTTGATGTTGAATGCTACTTTGAGAACAAATGTTTTTCTGATGGAAAGAAGCATGACCTGGTTGCATCTTCATTAAAGAGTTTTGCTTTGTTGTGGTATAATGGTCTTAACCTTTCAAGGAGAATGGCAGGGAAGGGTAGGATAAAATCTTGGTTCAAGCTTAACTCACACATGTGGTCCAAGTATCTTCCTTGTTCCATCTTGAATGAATTGTGGATTGAACTTAAGAACCTTAAACAAAGTGCCTAGAGTGTTCATGAATATGCTAGGTTTTTTGAAGAGTTACACTTTGTGTGTGATAAAGGAGTCAATTCTGTCCAAAAGGGAGTTAGGTTCTACAATGGCTTGAAATCTGAAATTGCTGAAAAAATTAACTTAGAAATGAAGTATTCATATGGTGAATTGCTTGAATTATCTTTGTGTGTGGAAAAGAACTTAGTAAGGCCTAGGAAACATGAAGTCTTGCCTATAATGGACAATTAAGAAGTCATGAAAACAGCTGGGAAAGAGAAGGGCTTAGACCAAGAGGATGTTATTGGTTGTCCTAATTCTAGATGCATTAAGCTAAGAGTCATGAATGCTTATGATGAAATGAATGGCTCATGTGCTACTGTCTTGGAAAGCCAACGTTTCGAGATTAAAACAACACTCAACTCCACATTTAAGGCTACCACACAAGAGGAAGAACAGGCTTGCACCAAACCAGGCATGCTTCATGATGCAAGCAAGGGCCATGTTGCTTACTTGAGTCCATTTGAGCTATCCATAAACAAGAAATTGCAGCAACCTTTAAACCATAAGTTGGACCAGTTCTTGATCTCCTTTGAAGGTGAAATGTGTTGGGTTCCAAGTAAGGTTGAAGCAAGAGGAGTTTCTATTTCAATTTCATGCTCAAGAGCTCAAAATCTGATCTATGACATCAACTACTGTCCTGGTTTCATGAATGGTTGTTTGGGGGATATACCTTGTGCTCTTGCAGCCCCACACTTCCACTTTTACATGTTGATGAGGTTACAAGCTAGTCTTGTTCATTTGGGTGCAATT
>JAIUZE010073400.1:0-95489 GCA_022085475.1 Heliosperma pusillum | reverse complement strand
ACAAATGATGAACGACGAAGAACACGAAGAACGATCAAATAAAGTGATATTTTGATCTTTATTTGATTTGTTGAAAGATGAAAAGTAGTTTGTGAGTAAAGTGGGGTGAGGAGTGTCGTGTAATATAGAGCAAACTAGTGAGTTGGGTTTTGAAATTGTGGTTATGGAATTGACCCGGTATAATAATTATATTACCGTAATTTATTAGATATTAAGTTAATTGAATTAAATATCAAGATATTATGTTATTATAATGAAAAGAAATAAAATATCAAGGCTAAGAGAGGAAGAAAAACCGTGTGGTATGGGTGATATCGGGTCAGTTTTGTAAACGATTTGCGTAATTTTCGTTAACTGATCGATAAAGTAAATAAATATCTAGATATTATTATTAGTTTAATCAAAAGAATTAAACTAGCTCATGTGAGTGGAAAACGATGACATGGGCGCGTGACTCATGCCAAAGTCGAGTTTCGATTTTGTTGCGCGCATTACGATGCGTCGGGAATAGTTAAATGACGTTCGGTTAAAACCGTACACGTTATTCTTTAAATTCCGAATAAATTCAAAATAATTATATTAAATTATGATAAATCTTAATAAATCTAAATAAAAATAAATCAAAAAATATTATTTTTTTAAATAAAATTTCGGTCTTCAAACTTATGAGGCGAGTCGGGAAAAAGTCAACGGAAGTCAAAGTTGACTGAAAAGTCGAGAAAAGTCGAAGATGACTTAAAAGGCAAGAAAAGTTTAGAACGACTTAAAAGTCAAGAAAAAGTCAATGACGACTTTAAAAAGTCAAGGAAAAGTCAAAGACGACTTAAAAGTCAAGAAAAGTCAAAGATGACTAAAACCGGTCTTTTCATGGAATCCCTCAAAAATTCCAAATACGAACGCGGAATTTCAAAATAAGACTCGGAACAAAAATTCCTATTTTAAAAACTTAAGTTCTACTGAAAAGTGTTAGTAAATATTTTTACTAGAAAAATAGGGTATATTTCGGGTTGTTACAAGTTAACTGTAATACTATGCCACAGTCTTTAAGGTGTTGATCAAACTCATTTGAAAGATATTCGCCACCACGATCTGATCGAAGTGCTTTAACCTTTCTTCTCAGTTGGTTATCAACCTTATTCTGGAATTCCTTGAACTTTTCAAAGGACTCACTTTTATGCTTCATTAAGTTGACATATCCGTATCTACTCAAATCATCCGTGAAAGTGATAAAATATCTATAGTCGTCTCTTGCGTTGATTGACATAGGTCCACATACATCAATATGTATGACTCCTAATAGGTCATTAGCACGCATTCCAAAACCTTTGAAGGAAATTCGAGTCATTTTGCCGATAAGACATGATTCACACGTGCCAAATGATTCGTAATCAAATAGGGAGATAGTCCCATTCTCAATGAGCTTCTTTACACGTTTTTCATTTATGTGTCCCATACGACAGTGCCATAGAAAAGTTTGATCTTTGTCACCAACCTTTACTTTCTTATTATTCACATGTAATATGTCTGTGGTTTGATCTAAGATATAAATGCCATTCATGGAAACTACTTTGCCATAAACCATTTCATTCAAAGAGAAAATACAGCTATTGTCTTTAATTGAAAATGAAAAACCGTCTTTATCAAGCACGGAAACAGAAATAATATTCTTAGATAAACTGGGTACATAGTAACAGTTATATAAATACAACTCAAATCCACTCGGTACTTGGATTACATATGTTCCCATTGAGACTGCAGCAACTCTTGCTCCATTCCCGACTCGCAGGTCCACATCATCCTTTGCGAGAGGTGTGATATTTTTTAGGCCCTGCAAATGATTACACAGATGAGAACCACAACCTGTATCAAGTACCCATGTTTCACAACATGCATGGTTAATCTAAATCATATAAATATAAGATGACATACCAACAGGAGTGACGCGGCATGCTTTTATGTCCTCATGGTACACGGGACAGTTCCTCCTCTAATGCCCAGTCTTGTGGCAATGGTGGCACTCAATGTCAATGTCCTTGCTCTTTGCCTTGCCTTGTGAGCTACTAGTCTCACCAGGCCCACTCTTACCCTTTCCTGACTTCTTAAACTTTGTCTTCCATACATTTAGGTCGCCGTGAGCCTTGCCCTTACCTTTGTTCTTGTTGGAAATCATGAGAACATCTTGCTTCATCCTCCCACTCAATTTCAGATCCTTCTCGGTTTGTACGAGAAGTGAGTGTAGCTCATTAGGACTTTTCCTCATGTCATTCATGTAGTAACTTGCCCTGAAAAGGGCAAAACCATCATGACGTGAATGAAGCATACGGTCAATGACTATGCGCTCACTGATTTTGCAATCAAGTGCCTCCAGTTTCTCGACATTCTCAATTATGTCAAGAATGTGTGGGCTAACCGGTTGGCCCTTCTGGAGTTTCGCCTAAAAGAAGCGATAGGTATGCTCATAAGTAACGATTCTCGGTGCTTTTAAGAATTCATTAGTGAGCGTGGTGAAAATCTTATTTGCACCTTGGGCAATGAAGCGTCTTTGCAAATTGGTTTCCATTGCAAAGATGAGTACGTTCTTTATCGCACCCGCTTCCTTAACGAAGTCACTTTAAGCAAGTGACTCGTTAGCTCTCGCATTGGGGCCTGGGTTTGGCGCTATTGGCTCAGTCAAGTACTTGAGCTTGCCGTCAGCAATGGCTGCATTCCGTAATGCCGCCTCCCAGTCCGCAAAGTTGGACCCGTCATTCTTCAGTCGCGTGGACTGATTCATGTGGTCCATGAAAGTTTTAAGCCAAGACTCGCGTGCGAGTGTGACACTTGACATAGGGACATCATTATGGCCCGCCATTTGTTATAAGCAGTATTATCAATATAAAACGAATTCTACACTGCGAAAAAGAAGAAAAACATAATAAGCATACTCATTGATATGAATTAAGTCTAGTGCAAAACTTGTTTAATGCGAAGACTCAAGCATTTATACAATTGACCTCCCTCAAGAATTATATAAATGATCCCAAGACTCAATTATCTATAAATTGATAAGCCAACCTCTTGGCTAATTCTACCTTTAGAATTCTTGGTTGATAAATTTCTATCTTTAGTCCATCATAATCACGAGAAACTCTTCGGATTATAATGTTGAGGTAAAATAAGTAAACACGTACTACTTACCCAACGTAGAAGGGGTCATATGGAGAGTATGGTCCTATATGCCTACCGACGAAAAAGGGATTCATAATAGTTTGGCCTATAAAGATTAGTCTCAATTTTAGGTTTTAGAGGAAGATCCCAGCAACTTTATTTTAATTCATTTTAAGTGAACGAATATCTAGCATGCGAGAATGAATAAACTAAGATGATGGCTTAAAATTCGTGTGGCATCTTTATGTCCATGATAACTAACATCCAAACTACGTGAGTCAATTTTCATGCATTTTTAGTAGTAGGTGGTTTGGTTTAGGCGGAATATGATGCACTAACTATCATGTGAAGAAATGCAACAAGAGAAAATTACATAAAATTACAAAGTCCTTGTGTGGCCTATCTACCAAAATGAACAAAATACAACTTTGGAATCCATCAATAATTGGACCCGAAAAGCTTGTCTTGATGTTCCATCTTGGTCCATGTAGCGGGAGTGAGCAATCCGATCTCCATCTTTAGTCTTCTCAAATTACATTTAATAAATTACAAAATATAAACCTATTTACATTCTAATTTAAAAACGTAATTTCAAAGAAAACAAAATGAGATTGGAGATCTCAAAATTACATCAAGATCATGTTTCCATCATTACGAAAACATAATCAACTAAGGCCACACTAGGTAATACAAATTATAACCAATTGCAAAAATACGTAAATAAACCATTCAACAAAATAAAAAGCATCAACAATAAATTAGTCATTCAAGACATAATTCCATAATTGTGTAGAGTAATTTATCCAAACCAACTATTTAAAATGATCAAAATTATGTGACAATTCCTAAATTACTCACAATAATTCCAATCAAACATAATCCAATTTTAATTCATATTATCGTATAATATGAATTAATCCAACATTATTGTAAAGCATTTTAAAATAATTTGGGTATCCAATAATTGTGAACTTTTTCACAACAACAATCATACATTATCAATATAATGCATAAAAAATATTCTCGGCCAACATAAAAAAAACAAAAAAAAACGAAACAATTTTTTTTTTTTATAAAAGAGCAGCCACATTTAATCATTATTAAACATTGATACAAACTAGATGATTCAATTTTTTTACAAAAAAAACGTTTATCGACATACTTTAATTTGATGTTGCTAATATTACAAGATCGGTACAATTATCAACATTTAATCATTATTAAACATTGATACAAACTAGATGATTCAATTTAATATTTTAAAATGAATATCTAAATCATGATTAAATCGATTATCTTAATATTTGACTAATCATAATTGATTTGAACATCATTAAAATTAATGAATCATGATGCAAAACAACAATTTAACATCATGTATGCCGAATATATATAGCAAAACAAATGTTCATAAACATTCAAAACAATTTCCATTTATATTTTAATTTAATCCTTATTTAATTAAAACATCTACAAATTTATCATATTGTCATCTTAACATTTTAAAACAACAATATCAATATATCAAAATGAAAACAAAAATAAAAAAAAATATACATGGCCAAAAAAAAAAATTTTGAGCCGAAACATTAAAAAATATTTTCAGAAATTGTTTTATTTCATAGTTCATCATTTATGAAAAATCATATAAAATAATTTCGTAGCCAAAGCTTTGATACCACTTGTGGGAAATATCGGTATATTTTAACATGAAATTTAAAGATTATAACGAAATTATAATATATGAAATACGAGTCATAAACGAAATGCATAATATAAAACATAGACATTAGAATCAACCTCCGGTCCTAGCAATATGGCCTAAGAAAAAATATCGAGATCGATATTCTCCTAATCGTTGCATTCAAGATGCTCTGAGAAATGCCTTTTTCTTGTGCTAGAATGAATACCAATATTATTGATAATAATTTTGTGAAGAAAAAGTGATGATGAGAATGTAGAGAAGAAGAGTTTATATCAATCTTATCTTCTCTCACTCTAACCGTCCAACAAGTAGTGGAGTCAAGAGAGGACTATTTTTTTTTTCTCAACTTATTTTTAGGTTGTTAGCTTTTGTGACATCCCTCGCGAATGCGGAATAATAAATCAAACAAGCATGCGAATAATAATGCGGAAATAGGTAGTTTTTAAAAACTTTTATACATGCAAGTTAAATAAAACGAGGAGTGTCAAAATGTTACAAACTAAGTACTGAATATACAACAAAGAGACGGGGTCTCTTCAAATGTTAGCAAAGAACAAGTGTTTAACAAAAACTAGCTACTATCGTCTAGAGGTGAACTTCCAGGGACAACGCCCGCTAGCTCACACCCGAACCCCAAAATATCGTATCCAAAAAGTCATCCATAGCAAGAAACCTGTTCATCCATGAAAAAACATGAATGCCACAGTCAGTGGGGAGTAACTCCGGGTTCTCCCAGCCATATTACATCAAACGTACACATAAGGTAATACGAAAGTAAAGCATACATATATATATATACATGTGAATTGCGATAAGAACAAATAGGCAATACGAGACATGATGATAAGATCATATAGAAATCAATTCCGTAACCATCATGTTATTCCAAGACTCGGGAAAGACACTCTTAGGCAATCGAATACGCTCACTAGGGCTTGCATCTCACCGTTAGCGGTATAAGATTGATAAGATTGAGACTCGACAGACAAACCAGTCAAGTCATGCGATGATTAACCAAATCCAACATTTTATCATCCATTCACGAACCAAGACCATGACTGTGTCCAATCATGCAATGACCATGAACAATATCATGAAATCACGCATTCAAGAACGACACAAGACGACCTTTCTCACGGTAAATGAAACGCACTAGCATCGTGTACATGGCAAGTATGATTAAAAGGCATCCACGGGATAAGCATTTCCCTGTAACGCATACACGATCACATTTCGTATATGTTCACTAATTTCCTCCGGTAGGACGACGATAATAATACGGTACTAGTCTAAATCTGGCCAGAATCCCGGAATCGCATTTTCCAGTTCGACATGCGATAAACGTTTCGCATCCAAGACTCGGTCAATCATATGACGCCGAGTACCCCAAATTCGGTAGCAAACATTCACGAAAGAGGCGGAAAAGAGCTCTAGCCACAGAACAAGCGGTACGCTACATGCAAATAACACCACCTCGCAAGTATACAACATTTACGGCACGTCTAACAACGCATACTTTCACTCCACAACGTCGTCGTATGCCCACTAACACATGCATTTAAGCAGTAGGATACCTCTCCGTTCCGACATTCCAGCCTTACGAACGGGAAGGTAGCAAAGGGAATGAGAATACAAAGCACAAGACAAAAATAGTGCTCAAACCGACTCATTTGTAAAAACCGACTCAAAGTGGGAACATATCGAAAACCGTCACAAAACATGGGATACATGCGAAAGAGATATCATATACCCAAAACATGAATATTATAAGACATTACGTAAAATTATACGGCAAACGGATCATGCGAACTATTATAAATTACGAGTTTTTGAAGTTGAAGGAAAAATGTACAGCCGTGTTCCAGGCCGGGCTGGAGACCGGCGGCCGGTGGGCCGGCTCAGAACACAGGGTAAAATCCAAAAACAGAGGAAAAGGGGTCTGGGCCGGTCAGTCGACCGGCGGCCGGTCGACCGGCACAGCCAATCATACCAAACTCAAAACTTCAACACTGATGTGTTCCAGGCCGGTGGGTTGACCGGTGGCCGGTTGGCCGGCCTGGAGCACCTCTTACACAAAAATCCAAGTTTCAGAAATGGGTTTCTGGAGTGTTCTCAGCCGGTGGTCAGACCGGCGGCCGGTCGACCGGCTGGGGACACTTCTTCACCCGAGAGCTTCCAATTCTCAACCAATTCATTTCAAAACTCAATTATACTTCCAATAATCATCAACACTCAACATATATCATCAATATTCATCATATAACATCATTCATTAATCATAACATGGTATCTAAACTTCCTAATCGTAATCTAATACGATTTTCTAGCATATAAACATGTAAAACACGTAAGTAATACCGAGTAACCCTTCACCGTTACCTTTTAGCGTCTCTAATGATCGTCAAGCTCCTCTTCTATAAGGAAATAGTCTTTGTCGGGATCTTGGAGGTCGCCACCTACAATTAGATCGTAAAAAGATGAATAAAGTTCATCTTGAGAAAGACGGAATGCTTAAAAAGCGAGAAAGACGATAATTTTATTATCAATACGGATAGAGGAAGGTTAGGGAAGAAGAATAAGACGAACTTACGCGAATTCTATCGAGAAATGAAGAAGTTACGATGAATCAAAGATCGATATTCAAAGAGGGAAAAGTTGCTTAAGGAGGAAGAAAGAAAATGTGTTTGATTTTTGTGTGGAAATGAAATATTAGGTTAAGGAGTTAGTAGTGTGAGTTGTGTAGGAAAAGTCAAAGACGATTTCCAAAGTCCAGAAAGTCAAACTAGACTTAAGACGGCTTTTTCATGAAATCTCGCAGAATTTCCAAATACGAACTCGGAAATTCTAAATTCGACTCGGAACTTAAAATTATAATTTAAAGCTTAAAATTACTGAAAATATTTCGTAAAATATTTCTATTAGAAAAATAGGGTACATTTCTGGGTGTTAAAGCTTTTCATTTTAATGTATAAAATGTGTATGTATTATTATTGTCATTTATGTTGTCACATATTAATAAGTCCATACAACATCTTGTAGTCGACTTATTAATATCGGTCTGACATCATTTATTATGACAATATCATATAATGAATACGTCAACTATAAATATCGTATATTTATAATTTGCTAATTAAATATAACAGTTTATATTTAATTACGAATTAACATTTAATTCGTTTAAGCTTACATTATTTAATCTTATTAAATAATTACATTATATACATCAATTAGATATAACAGTTTATATTCAATTACGAATTACGAATTAACGTTAATCAACTGATAAGAATACTAAGTATACCATGTGAACCTGTAAGAGATTTATACACGTTATCACACTAACCGTGGAGGACACTAGCTCCAACATTATCTAACCTATCTTATCAAGAGCTACTTGGAACCCTAATGGCTCACGAGATTACTCTTGATGAGGATGAGGCAAACGATTGTAATAGTAAAAAAGTGGCTTTACAAGCCGAGTCTAGTCAAAAACATGATTCGGATATTGAAGATGACACAGTGTTATTTGCTAGACGATTTAAGAAAAAATTCTTTAATAAACCACAAGGGAAAATGTTTAACAATAACACTAACAAATCTTATAAGAAGCTAATTGAGTCAAAAGGGTCTCTCTTAAGTCGTGGTTGCTTCAAATGTGGGGATAATGATCATATGATTAAGGATTGCCCCACATGGAAGAAAATCAAAGACAAAAATGAACGAGACAAAACCAAGAAGGAATTCAAGCAAGTCATGATGGCTTATTGCTGGGGAGATCTCGACACAGAAGACGACGAGTCAGAGGAAAAAGAAGTCGACAACCTGTGTCTGAGGAACGTCAGTCTTGACCTAATTTATGACAGTGACAATGAGAGCGAATCTGAAATGTGCCTTGAAGGCAACTCAGATTCACAACGAGATTCAGAATATGATGAAGAGGTTAGTAATCTTGAACTTAAAAAGTTAAGAAATTGTCTAAGAAGTCTTTTATTAAGTATTTTGAAGAAACCGTAGATCATTGTCATGAACAGAGTCTTGAATTAAAAGATCTTAAGGAACAAATTCTTGACATTGGTGAGGAAAACCAACTTCTAGAGGCCAAAGCTAAAAAGCTCAAGTCTAAAGTTATGGCAACTTCAGCTATAACTTGAGACATGACAAATGTTGAGAAAGAAGCTCTTGAGTCTAAAGTTATAGCTAATGAAGCTATAATCTCAGAGTTAAAGCTCAACATTAAGCATCTTCAAGCCAAAGTTATAGCTAATGAAGCTATAACTTTAGAATTGAAGAAAGTCAATGAGCTTTTACAATCTGAAGCTAAGGCAAAGGAAGTTTTTATCATTGATCACAAGAAAGAAAATTCTTTTCTTTCTCAGCCATTGAAAGATATAGAGGCTAAATTCTCCCAAGCCAAAAGTCAACATAATGAGTAGAAATTTATCTTGAACAAACGTTTTAATGATTTTCGTGAAAACTTTAAAAAGAACAATCCCTCCAAAGACTCGAATGTAGAACATTCGTTATGTGAAAAAGAAATTCAGTCTTTGAAGGAATTGCTCCTACATGCACGAAAAGTTCATGATAAATGGGAAGGAAGTTGGAAGGTCTTAGACTTCCTTACCGAACAGTCTAACAATAACATGAAGATGGGTCTAGGACATGAATGTTATAGTCGTAGAGACCATGATAAGTGAAAATCCACTCCTTCTGACCGTGATTTCAGAAGAAGGAAGTATGTCAATGTTTCAGAATATCTGATTTGCAATTATTGTGGTCATAATGGTCATGTTAAAGAGAATTGCGTTAAATATGTCAACGACAACAAAAATCAAACTGATTTTGTTAAAGAACATGACGTGTCTAGTATTGATGAGTCTGAACCTCAACCTCAACGTGATGATTCTAGTAATAATGAGTTCATATGGTTTTATGACATAGATTTTGATTACACATATGTAACTTCAAAATCTAAACCATATGTGAATCAGAAGCAGTCATTTAAACCTAGTGTGCGTCGCAACAATAATAAACACTATAATAAACCTAGACAACCCAATGTTAAGAATAAAAGAATTATTAGACAGGTATGGGTTAGGAAGGATCAAATATATAGAGTCACTAACCACAAAGGACCCAACTTAGCGTGGGTACCTAAAAGCTGTATTTGATTCTCTTGCAGTTAATAGTGAAAGAAAACAATGTATGGTATCTCGACAGTGGGTGTTCGAGACACATGACCGGAAACAAGAATCGTTTTCTTTCACTAGAGTCCTTCAACGGTGGCAAGGTCACCTTTGGAGACAACAAGAAGGGCAAAATAATCGGTGTAGGTAAGATTGGTATATCTCCTTCTCATGCTATTAATAATGTTTATTTGGTAAATGGTCTTAAACATAACTTGCTAAGTATCTCTCAATTATGTGACAAAGGCAATAAAGTAGTTTTTCATTCAAATGTTTGTCGCATCATAATTGATGGTACTAGTAATGTTATTTTAGAAGGCTTACGTAAAAGGAACGTGTATATGATTGATTTCAATAAAGTTACTACAAGCTCCTTTACGTGCATGAAACTTACTGTAGATGATTCATGCTTGTGGCACAAGAGGTTTGCACACATCAGTCCAACAATTTTAAAGAAACTCAAATTGTGGGATTTAGTTGAGGGTTTACCCTCAATCAAATTCGAACAAGAAAAGATGTTTGACTCATGTGCCCGATGAAACAAGTTAGATCTTCATTCAAACCAAAACAAATAGTAAGTACATAACGTCCAATTGAGTTGGTACACATGGATTTGTGTGGACCTATGAAAGTCAGAAGCCGTGGTGGATCAAGGTACGTATTCGTCTTAGTCGACGACTACTCAAGGTATGTATGGCCTATCTTTCTATTTACTAAAGATGAAACTTTCTATGAGTTTGTAGTACTAATGAAGCTTGCCAAAACAAGTCTGATAAAAAGTTAGTTTCCATTCGTACGGATCATGGCACCGAATTTGATAATCAAGCTTTTATAGAATATTGTATGGAGAATGGTGTAGGACATAACTTTTCTGAACCACGAACCTCACAACAAAATGGTGTTGTGGAACATATGAATAGAATATTAGAGGACATGGCCCGCACTATGCTTTTGTGTAGTGGCCTTCCTAAGACTTTTTGGGCCGAAGCCATTAGTACTGCATGTTATGTGCACAATAGAGCTATGATTAGACCAATTCTCAAAAACACTCCCTATGAACTTTTAAGAGGGAGAAAACCCAATATAGCTCACCTTTGTTGCTTCGGTAGTAAATGTTTTGTCCATAATAATGGAAAAAAGAATTTAAGCAAATTTGATCCACGAAGTGACGAAGCTGTGTTTGTTGGTCACTCTAATCATAGTAAAGCTTTTAAAGTCTTTAACAAAAGAACTTTGTTAAATTTATATAATTTCCTTTTCTCATGTTGGTGACGGTTTTTGATGTGTCCCCCTTTGAGATGGTTTTACCTTATGTATTTTATGTGAGCACTAATTGTTCAGTGCTTTGAACTCTCATTCCCCGGTCATACTTTATACCCATTAGACTTAAATGTCGGAGCGGTGGAGTATAACCGTGATGCCGTTGTGCATTTGTTTAGTGGGGATATGACGACGTTGTTAGGAGGCGAACACAATGCGTTGATCGACCCGACCGTCAAATGTCGTATCCTTGCGAGGTGGTGTCATTGCATGTAGCGTACTAGCTTGAGTTTTGACTATAGATCTCTTTCAGCCTCTTTCGTGTGGTTTAGCCGAATTTGGGGTACTCGACGTTTTTGTATGATCGAGTCTTGGATGTGGAACGTCTTACCACATGTCGAATCAGGAAATGTCTTATCCCGAGAGTCTGGCCAGGTTTAGACTAGGACCGTATTATTATCGTCGTCCTACCGAGAGGATTAGAGTTTTATGTGTACGAAACGTCTGATCGTACACGATTCCGGGAAACGTCTTATCCCGTGAACTTGTTTTGTCTAGGTCATGAGTATACGAAACGTCTTATCGTATACGGTTCCGGGAAATGTCTTATCCCGTGGGCTTCCATTGGCTTGTCTTGCTACTGTACATGATGCTAGTGCGTGCCATTAACCGTGAGAGATTATGTTGTCATATTCGTATGATTGGATGGTTGTTTGTAAGTTGAATTATATGTGAACATTGAGCTGGACTCTTGCATGAAATAGGTGATTGACGTGGTTTATATGTCGAGTTTCTATCTTATCAAGTATATGCCGCTAACGGTGAGATGTAAGCCCTAGTGAGTATATAGTTGCCTAAGGGTGTCTTCCCCGAGTCTTTCTATCATATGATGGTTACAGATTTGTACTTCATGTGCTCTTATCTTTATATATTGAATTGCCTATTTATCCTTCTCGTATTCCACATGTATATCTATATATGCATGCTTCTATTTCGTATTACCGTTCAAGTATGTTTATTGTGATTGCAGCAGGAGCTCACCCAAGGGGTCTTGATGATCAAACCACATACAAGACAAGCTTGACCCCTCAGATGGAAGCTCGAGTTACAAGGTCTAAACAACAAGCTATGACAAGTCAAGAGCAAGCCAAGCCAAGCCACCCCAATGAAGAAGACAGTCCAGGGTTCAATAGCCCATGCCCACCCCCAACACAACCCCCATTTCCCACACAAAACAGAAACAGAACCACTCAGGCCCAGACAGACCAGTTAACAAACCCTGCATCTAGGAGGTACACCAGAGCATCCCAACCACCCCCACCATGGCCTACCATCAAGCCAACCCACTAAGCTACAAGTTTGTCCAGGACAAATCCTTTTGAAGTCTAGTAAAACCCCATGAAACAGACACCCCAAGTTAGAGTCCAGCAAACCCATTAAAAACAGAGAAGGTACAAGGCAGTTTGTGGTTTCCTTTGTTTAAGTCAACTTGTCCTCGTCCAAGGCAGGTCTTATCTATGTTCTAAATAGAGTAGGGAGTCCCAAGGAGCAGCAACCCATCCAGGCAAAGCAACAAGGCAACAAGAACAACAGATTTCCATTTCAGGAAAACTCCAAAACTGCTTTATTTGCTTTTTGTTCAGTCTGTTTTTTGTGTCTTGTGTCTGTTCTTTATAGTTGTTGAGCTCGTCCTATTATGAGGCTCTTAATTAGGGTCAGTAGTAGTAGTTTGAATCCTAAGTTGGCCCTTGGATGATCTGTGCATCCAATGGCTCACAAGTTATCAGCCCCTCTATATAAAGAGGTCTTGTATGTTTGTTAGAGCAGACTTTTATGAATGAATGAATTAAACTTTGAGAAATCACTCAATGTCATCAAACTTGTGCTAAGAGCTGTAGTTTGAAACAAGCCTGATACATCTCCAAGGTGTTTGATCAGTGCCTTGTATTGTGAGTCAAGTTATATCTGTGCTTTTGCTGTGGTTAACTTACTTGCTGTTGAGGTTAGTCTAGGGTGTTTGTGCTTTGCTGTAACACTTGAAAACTGTCTCTAAAACCAGTCTTTGAGTCCTTTTCTCTTGTGCTTTGCTGTAGAGGATTGTCTCTAAGTCATATCCCTTGAGTCTTTCAGTTAAACAACTCACCATTTCTAAAACAACATCCCTTTGTTACTTGATTTTGTTCTCAGTTTGAGTCAAGCTAATCAAGCTTACTTAAAACTTGTGACCCTTAGTAGTTTACACTTCAAATTGGTAATCAGAGCCTTGGTTGAGAGTCTTAGTGAGTTCATTTCCCTAACTACATTTAAAAACACAAAAATAGCCCAATGAGTGAAGAGAGACTAGCAGGAGTAGAAGCAAGGATGGAGGATCTGGCTGGGATTGTAACCACCCTAACCAGAACCTTGGACCAGGGTATAGGCAACCATTTGCTTGCTGGAGGAAGAGGTAGAGGTCGTGGAAGAGGCCAAGGAGGAGGCAGAGGAAGGCCACCTGATGATGAAGAGTATCCAGACTCAGATGACTCAACAAGAAGCAGCGCTTCCATCCACAGGAACACAGACAAACATCTTAAGGTAGATATCCCTGAGTTTTCTGGTAGTCTTAATCCTGATGACTTATTAGAATGGCTTAGAGAAGTAGAAAGGATCTTTGAGTACAAGGGATACAATGATTCCAAGTCTTTTAAAGTAGCCATCCTTAAACTGAAAGGGTATGCTTTCCTTTGGTATGAGACTATGAAAGGGTTAAGGGCTAGGGAAGGTAAGGAACCCATCAAGTCTTGGACTAAACTGAAAAAGAAACTGTTAGACAAATTTGTTGCTAAGGATTACACCCAGGATCTGTTTATCAAGTTATCTAAGTTGAAACAAGGAGACAACCCTGTTGAATCTTATCTGAGGGAGTTTGAACAACTCACCTTACAATGTGATATAAATGAGAAACCTGAGCAAAGGATTGCTAGGTACTTAGAGGGTCTAGATAAGAACATTGCTAACAAGGTTAGGATGCAACCTCTGTGGTCATTTGATGATGTTGTCAACCTATCTCTGAGCATTGAGAAGATAGGGAAGACTAAGCCTGCTACACCAAAACCTGTTAGGCCTTTTCAAACCAGACCTTATAGTGGGTTTAGATCAATGGATACCCCTAAGACAGCACCCCCACCTACCTTAGACAAGGGTAAAGGCATCATGGGTCAAAAGCCAAGCACTTCATTGACTGAGAACAGAATTAGGTGTTTCCAATGTCAAGGCTATGGACATTTCAGGAAGGATTGCCCTTCTAAGAATACCTTAACCATAATGGAAGTTGAGGCTTGGGAGAAAGAGGGTCTAGTTGAGTATGAAAGGGATGAGCCTGAGGTTGAAGAAGTGGTGAGTGAGGAAGAAGAGTCGAGTCAGGAGGCAATAGTGGCACTCCCTGACACAGGCCACAGCTTAGTCCTATGGAGAGTAATGCATTCACAACAGATACCTTTGGAGGAGGATCAAAGGTCCCTCATTTTCAGGATCAGATGTACCATACAAGGGAGGGTTTGTAACCTTATTATAGATGGAGGTAGTTGTACCAATGTGGCTTCTGTTACTATGGTTGATAAGCTGAAGTTGAGCACTCAAGATCACCCTCACCCCTATAAGTTGAGATGGCTGAGTAAGGGAGCAGAGGTTCAGGTGGATAAGCAATGCATGGTCCCTTTCTCCATTGGCAGTGTGTACAAGGATGAAGTATTGTGTGATGTGGTTCCAATGGATGCCTGTCACTTGCTATTAGGAAGGCCATGGGAGTTTGATAAAAGCTCCATACACCAAGGAAGAAGCAATACATATTCTTTCAAGCATGGGAGCAGGAAGGTGACATTAGCCCCCTTGCCGCCACACCAGAAGAGCTATGGGAGTCCAAGTATGGCTGAGGATTTGAGTGGAGTTGTATTTCTATCTGAGTCAGCAATGGTCAAGGAGTGTAGTGAGGAGCAACCTATAGTAATGCTGCTATCAAAAGAAGTTCAGGAAGAGGAGTCTAAGGTGATCCCTGCAGATGTTAAGCCCCTCATTGATCAGTTCACGGAAGTGTTTCCAGAGGAACTTCCTGATGGCTTACCCCCTTTGAGAGGGATTGAACACCAAATAGACCTTGTGCCAGGGTCTGTACTACCTAATAGACCAGCCTACAGATGTGATCCTAAGGCTACACAAGAGCTACAAAAGCAAGTTGGAGAGTTGATGAGTAAAGGGTTTGTAAGGGAGTCATTAAGTCCTTGTGCTGTGCCTGCATTGTTGGTTCCTAAGAAGGATGGGACTTGGAGGATGGGCATAGATAGCAGGGCTATCAACAACATCACAGTCAAGTATAGGTTCCCTATACCTAGGCTTGATGACATGTTGGATGAGCTAAGTGGCTCAAGGTTCTTTTCTAAGATTGACTTGAGGCAAGGTTACCATCAATTGAGGATCAGGGAAGGAGATGAGTGGAAGACAGCCTTCAAAACAAAGCATGGCCTTTATGAGTGGCTTGTCAGGCCCTTTGGCCTGTCAAATGCCCCAAGTACCTTCATGAGATTGATGACAGAAGTGCTTAGGCCTTGCCTAGGGAGATTTGTGGTGGTATACTTTGATGATATCCTCATCTACAGCAAGAGCAAGGATGATCATTTGCGGCATCTTGAGGCTGTGTTTGAAATACTTAAGGAGAGCAAGCTCTTTGGGAAGCTTGAGAAGTGCACCTTCATGACTGAGGAAGTCAAGTTTCTAGGATATGTGGTATCTGGTAGAGGCATTTCAGTTGATCAAGACAAGATCATGGCAGTCCAGTCTTGGCCTATCCCTAGGAGTATTACAGAAGTAGGGGGATTCCATGGCTTAGCATCCTTCTACAGAAGATTCATTAAGGACTTTAGCACCATTGCAGCACCTCTCACTGAGTGCATGAAGAAGGGAGAGTTCACTTGGACTGAGAATGCTTTGCAGGCTTTCAAACACATGAAGAAGCTCTTGTGCAGTGCACCTATCCTAAGATTGCCAAACTTTGATTGACTTTTTGAGGTTGAATGTGATGCAAGTGGAGTGGGAATTGGAGCTGTCCTCATCCAAGAGAAGAAACCTGTAGCCTACTTTAGTGAAAAGCTAAGTGGTGCCAAGCTAAACTATTCTACAGATGATAAAGAGTTCTATGCTCTTGTCAGAGCTCTGAGGCATTGGAGTCATTACCTGAAGCCCAAACCTTTTGTCTTACACTCTGATCATGAGGCATTGAAGTACATCGGAGGCCAGCATAAGCTCAGTCACAGACATGCTAAGTGGGTGGAGTTCCTTCAGTCATTCACCTTTTCTAGCAAGTACAAAGAGGGCAAACAAAATGTGGTGGCTGATGCATTGTCTAGGAGGTACACTCTGCTATCAACTATGGAGCAAAGGGTTCTTGGTTTTGAGTTTATGAAGGACATGTATCAAGAAGATCCAGACTTTGCAGAAGATTGGTTAGCACAGAAAGAGGGAACAAGAACCATTGATTCACCCTACACTTTACAAAATGGATTCTTATTTAAAGGAAACAAGCTGTGTGTTCCCAGAGGATCTTATAGGAATCTATTGATTAAGGAGGTACATGGAAGTGGCCTTGGAGGACACTTTGGGGTTCAGAAAACTGTGGACATACTACAAGATCAATTCCATTGGCCTAAGATGATGGGAGAAGTTCAAATAGTGCTCAGAAGGTGTGGAGTTTGTCAAAAGGCCAAGAGTTCTTTCCAAGCAGGACCTTACACTCCCCTACCAGTCCCATGTAGGCCTTGGGAGGATGTTAGTATGGATTTCATAATGGCATTGCCTAGGACAGCAAGAGGGAAGGATTCTATCATGGTGGTTGTGGATAGGTTCAGTAAGATGGCACATTTCATTGCATGCAAGAAGACTGAGGATGCTGTGAGTGTAGCAGAGCTATACCTTGATGAGGTGGTGAGGTTACATGGAGTTCCAAGGACCATTGTGTCTGACAGAGACACAAAGTTTATGAGCCATTTCTGGAGGACATTGTGGAAACTGCTTAACACTAGGTTATTGTTTAGTACCTCCCATCACCCTCAAACTGATGGCCAAACTGAGGTGACTAACAAGACCTTGGGAAGAATCTTGAGGTGTATAGTCAGCAAATCTCTCAAGGATTGGGACTTGAAGTTGGCTCAAGCAGAGTTCTCTTTCAATAGAGCTCCATCAGCAGCCACAGGCCACTCCCCCTTTGAAGTGGTCTATGGTACTAACCCCTTAATGCCTTTGAGTTTGTCTAATGTGTGCAGGTCAGAGGTCCACTATGATGCCAAGAAGAGGGTGGAACAAATGCTAAAACTCCATGAATCAGTCAGAAAACAAATTGAGAAAGCTAATTATCTATACAAAAAGAATGCCAAGTTCCTAAGACCAAGAAAGACTTTGCACCAGGAGACCTAGTATGGATCAACCTAAGGAAAGAGAGGTTCCCTTCCAAGAGAAAGAACAAGCTAGAGCCCAGGGCAGATGGTCCTTTTCAAGTCACAGAGAAGATAGGTCCCAATGCCTACAAAATTGATCTACCAGGAGAGTATGCAGTCCATGGAACATTCAATGTGGGAGATCTCAGTCCCTTCTATGAAGACTCTGAGGGGGAGGAAGACACAGGCTTGAGGTCAAGCCCTTTTCAACCTGGGGAGGCTGCAGCAGGAGCTCACCCAAAGGGTCTTGATGATCAAACCACATACAAGACAAGCTTGACCCCTCAGATGGAAGCTCGAGTTACAAGGTCTAAACAACAAGCTATGACAAGTCAAGAGCAAGCCAAGCCAAGCCACCCCAATGAAGAAGACAGTCCAGGGTTCAATAGCCCATGCCCACCCCCAACACAACCCACATTTCCCACACAAAACAGAAACAGAACCACTCAGGCCCAGACAGACCAGTTAACAAACCCTGCATCTAGGAGGTACACCAGAGCATCCCAACCACCCCCACCATGGCCTACCATCAAGCCAACCCACTAAGCTACAAGTTTGTCCAGGACAAATCCTTTTGAAGTCTAGTAAAAACCCATGAAACAGACACCCCAAGTTAGAGTCCAGCAAACCCATTAAAAACAGAGAAGTACAAGGCAGTTTGTGGTTTCCTTTTGTTTAAGTCAACTTGTCCTCGTCCAAGGCAGGTCTTATCTATGTTCTAAATAGAGTAGGGAGTCCCAAGGAGCAGCAACACATCCAGGCAAAGCAACAAGGCAACAAGAACAACAAATTTCCATTTCAGGAAAACTCCAAAACTGCTTTATTTGCTTTTTGTTCAGTCTGTTTTTTGTGTCTTGTGTCTGTTCTTTATAGTTGTTGAGCTCGTCCTATTATGAGACTCTTAATTAGTGTCAGTAGTAGTAGTTTGAATCCTAAGTTGGCCCTTGGATGATCTGTGCTTCCAATGGCTCACAAGTTATCAGCCCCTCTATATAAAGAGGTCTTGTATGTTTGTTTGAGCAGACTTTTATGAATGAATGAATTAAACTTTGAGAAATCACTCAATGTCATCAAACTTGTGCTAAGAGCTGTAGTTTGAAACAAGCCTGATACATCTCCAAGGTGTTTGATCAGTGCCTTGTATTGTGAGTCAAGTTATACCTGTGCTTTGCTGTGGTTTAACTTACTTGCTGTTGAGGTTAGTTTATGGTGTTTGTGCTTTGCTGTAACACTTGAAACTGTCTCTAAAACCAGTCTTGAATCCTTTTTCTCTTGTGCTTTGCTGTAGAGGACTGTATCCAAGTCATATCCTTTGTATCTTTCAGCTAAAATAACTCACAATCACTAAAACAACACCCCTTGTTACTTGATATTGTACTCAGTTTGAGTCAAGCTGATCAAGTCACTTAAAACTTGTGAACCTTAGTAGTTTACACTCCAGTGATATAGCTAGGAGAACCCGGAGTTACTCCCCACTGACTGTGGCGTTCATGTTTTTCATGGATGAACAAGTTGCTTGATTGGATGGCTTTTTGCTTGTGGTATTTTGGGTTCGGGTGTGAGCTAGCGGGCGTTGGCCTGGATGAATCACCTCTAGACGTTGTTTAGCTAGATTGCTAATAACTTTGATATTTGATAACATTTTGAGAGACTTCATCTCTTTATAGTATATTCCATTTTAGTTTGTATCTATTTGACATTCCTTGTATTTTTATCTTCGCATGTAAAAAGTTGTAAAAACACCGTATTTTCCGATATATAAATCAAATGCTTGTTATGTTTTATTTCCGCATTCGTGAGGGTTGTCAGAGTTGGTATCAGAGCTTAAACGCTCCCGACGCACACACGTGAACCCTAAACTTAAACTACTTAACCTTGAAATAATAAATGAGAGATGGGTAGAAGTTAAGGACTTTACTTGGTAGTCTATTTGTTTATGCTAAGTGTTAGGATTAAATTTTTTTGTTTTTGTTTCTTATGAAGATGGTTAGACCTCGAGTAGTAGAGAATGTTATGCTAGAAGCTTTTACGCAAGTGTTGAAGAACCAACAAGATGCGGCTATTGCTCAAGCCAACCAAGTTCCCCCTCGTAGAGAAGATAACCACCAAGGAGGCTACGCTTGGGTGGCTAGCCAAATAGCTAGGAGTAAGATTATACCTTATGGTAGAGAGTCGGACCCTACCGAGCTATCGGAATGGTTTCGAGAGATGGAAAAGCAATTTGATTTATACCAAGTCCGTGAAGAGGACAAGGTAAGGATTGCAAAGCATTTCCTTGTAAGGGAAGCAGATAATTGGTGGTCGATTACTAATCCCACCGCTATTCTTAAAATCAATTTCGGTTGGGAATGTTTCAAGGCGCTCGTGGAAGATCGATTTTATCCTAAGGAGCTCAAGCAACAAAGGCTAAAGGAATTTATTGATTTTAAGCAAAGTGACTTGACGGTTCAAGACTTTTCCACGCAATTCAACAAGCTTGCTCCCTTTGCACCAAGACTCATCAAGGATGATGAGGATCGAGCTTTTTACTACCGTCATAAGCTAAGTGCCTTGCTTCAAAGTAAGGTAAGGAGGAGCTCTACTTCTTTCGGGGAGTTGTATGATGATGCCCTTTGGGCCGAGAACTCCATGAAGGCCGTTAGAGATGAAGCGAAGATGAAGAATCCCTCTCCTTCCCCCTCTTTCAATCCAAGGTCAAACTTCCATGACAAAAGCCCTTTCACTCCCTCTTCTTCTAATGCCTATGCTAA
Source organism: Heliosperma pusillum (assembly GCA_022085475.1). Classification (NCBI taxonomy): domain Eukaryota; kingdom Viridiplantae; phylum Streptophyta; class Magnoliopsida; order Caryophyllales; family Caryophyllaceae; genus Heliosperma; species Heliosperma pusillum. The sequence goes on along the minus strand of JAIUZE010073400.1, from coordinate 74,980 downwards.
CAAGAGGCGTTTTAATGCTCCCTAAAACTCCAATGCAAGAACACTTGCTCCTTATCACCCTCAAGCTAACCCGAATGCGGCTTCTAGGCCCAATTCTCCCCCTCAAGCTCAAGGTCGAATGTGTGAGGGTTGTAGGAAGCCCGTTCACCCCGGAGTTGGATGTTATGATAGGCCCCTCTTTTGCTTTTTCTGCAAGAAGCGGGGTCACCGCTTTCGGGAATGCCCCGATCGTCAGACTCCCGCACCCGATGCCAGAGCTAAAGGATCCATTTACGTACTCAACCGAGCCGAAGCTAATGCTCACCCGGAGATCGTTACTGGTAGGTTCACTTCCTTAGATCAACCTCGTTTTCCTTTTCCGCCTTCGTCTTTTCCATCATATCGTAGTCTTTTGATGATGCCTCCTAGCGTTCCTTGTATCATATCCGTATTTCCCTACTCTGTTGTGAGATGGTTTTCTTATTAGCTAATGTGAGAGGTTAGTAGATGTGTTTTGAAGAGGTTTCAAATACGGTACCTACGCTCCCTATTGAGCTAGTTTCATGTTTAGTTGATTATAAGGAATTGAGGATAAACTTAGGGTGAAACTCTCTTGGTGGTTTTAGACTATGAAGCTTGATGTTGCAATATCATTTTGAGGATCGAACTAAGCGTAATGATAGTTGTTGTTGTTGAGGATTATAGTGTTGGCTTTAGACGTTACTTAGGAATTTATTGTCTTTAAATGTTGGACCCTAACAAGAATGTTTACTTTGTGGAATTTGGATTTGGTGACCAATCTTGAGGAATATTTTCATAAGCGAAGACCGGTACGTTTTGAGTTTGATGAGCTAGATGATTTGATTAATTGACGTATCGCCATATGTTTGGCAATATGTATGATTTGGAATTGGTACTCATTCTTTGCTTGAGGCATTGCGATTTGACTTTCGAGGATGAAAAAGTCAATTGTAAATTTAGGATAATGAGTTTGAAGTAAATTGAATCAAGGGATTTTTATGGTAAGTCTCCTTTACCTTATCGTTGTTAGCGAACATGTTTCCCTAGATATGAATATTTTGTTGGTGGTTTCTATAAAGATTTTTGATGAAGCTAAGAAGATTAGAGTGTGTAGTGAATCTTTCATGTGTATGTTTAGTTGTGGAGTCTACCGTGCCGATGAACTTTAGTAGATACTATTTGGATTTGAATAATTAGGATTAGTTGCTTGAAGTCTCGTGATTATGAAAGATTTTAGTAGGAATCTAATGATTGAAAATGTCGAGATGTAACTTTTGTAAATTATATTCTCTTGAGGACTAGTTTGTTCGTGATGTTGGCGATGTTGAGTTACGAGCGACCTTTGAACCCTTGCTCAAGTTGCTACTCTTCAATCTTTCCCCTACTTGGTCCATTTTGCTCGTTGGACGTACCTTTTAGTACCGTGATTTGTGGACTTAGTGTTCGAGTCGCGCTATGTACGTGTAATGTCTTGTTATTTTGAATTTATCCTTGAGAAAACTTCCACATTTTCATATTGTATTTCCAATTTAATGTTTCACCGAAGTTTAAAAGATGAATTTTGTACCTCCTTTTTGGAGAAAATAGATTTCTTTCGCTTTTATATTTGGATTTTGCGTTTGGTTGGATGTTTAGACTTGTTATTGGAGACATCTGATGACTAGTCCTGCACTTACTAACGTTTGTTTTGAATTTTGATTTCATAATTTCGACATTGATTGGATTTTGATAAGTAGAGTACTCGTTCGCGACGGGCACTTTTGTGATTCGTAAATAAAGTTTCGCACTTATGAAAAATATCCTTAAACCGTTTTCGAGAAGAACCTCGTTTCATAAATGTTTCCCTTGTACAAGCTTTCGTGTTGATTTTGAAAACCGATTCTTGTCCTTAATACTTTTGTTTTCTACTCTCAAGTTTCGAGGACGAAACTTTTTAAAAGGTGGGGTGATTGTAACACCCGCAAATGTACCCTATTTTTTTATAGTAAAATTATTATACGGATACTTTTCAGCGAAATATAGTTTTAGTTTAGAATTAAATTTTCCGTGTCTAGTTTAGAATTTCCGAGTTCGTTTTCGGACTTTACGCGAGATTCCGAGTAAGTTACGTCTTAAGACGCTTTTGAGCTTTTTCTCATGTTTTCCACTTACTCCCCCATTGAACATCTTCTTCTACCTCCCCAAGTAAACACCAAAACCCTAACCTCCATACTTGCTCAAACTTAATATCGATTCTACGCCTTCATTTCTCGCTCAAATTCACTAAAGTTCGTCTTATTCTTTCCCTCTCATTGTCCTCTATCTTAATTGGTAATAAAATTACCGTCTTTCTCGCTTTTCAATTTATCCGTCTTTCTCAAAGGTGAAATATATTCATCTTTTATTATCTAATTGTAGGTGGTGACTTTCAAGACCCCGACAAAGACTACTACTTAGTAGAAGAGGACCTCGACGAGGATTTAAGACGCGAAAAGGTAACGGTGAAGGGTTACTCGATATCATTACGTGTTTTAATGTGTTTTCTATGTTAGAAATCGTATTTAGAATAGGATTAGTAATCATAGGAATTGTGTTGTTCATGATGGTTGTTGTATGAATACAATCATCATCAACAACACAAGTTCTATGAATACTAATCCTATTCCAAATACGATTACTAACATAGAAAACACATTAAAACACGTAATGATATCGAGTAACCCTTCACCGTTACCTTTTCGCGTCTTCAATCCTCGTCGAGGTCCTCTTCTACTAAGTAGTAGTCTTTGTCGGGGTCTTGAAGGTCACCACCTACAATTAGATAATAAAAGATGAATATAATTCACCTTTGAGAAAGACGGATAAATTGAAAAGCGAGAAAGACGGTAATTTTATTACCAATTAAGATAGAGGACGATGAGAGGGAACGAATAAGACAAACTTTAGTGAATTTGAGCGAGAAATGAAGGAGTAGAATCGATATTAAGTTTGAGCAAGTATGAAGGTTAGGGTTTTGGTGTTTACTTGGTGAGGAAGAAGAAGATGTTGAATGAGGGTGAGTTAGGGTTAAGGGGGAGTATGAGGGAGTAAGTGGAAAACATGAGAAAAAGCTCAAAAGCGTCTTAAGACGTAACTTACTCGGAATCTCGCGTAAAGTCCGAAAACGAACTCGGAAATTCTAAACTAGACACGGAAAATTTAATTCTAAACTAAAACTATATTTCGCTGAAAATTATCCGTATAATATTTTTACTATAAAAAAATAGGGTACATTTGCGGGTGTTACAGTATTTGATGAAGATAATGTGCCTGAGCAAGTTAAACAGAATGAAGAAGAAGACATGAGTGATCCCGACTTTCGCCTTTCAAGGGAAGACGTACCAGAAAACAATGAAGAAGTTATTGAGGGAATTAATGATGAACTTGATAAATCCGCAAATGACCTTGAAAAGAGAACTGAGACATTTGTTGATGATACGAATGTCTCTTCTAAAAATAAGGAAAAAGAAACCGAAGTTAAAGCTGATGATGCTATAACTTTGAAACCAGATCAAGATTTTGTAACTGAAGTTGTACCAACTTTAGCTATAACCCCAGAGTCCAACTCAGGAGGAACTAATCTTGACTTTGAATCATTTGAGGAAAGTGAGAGTTCATCAGATGATGATGAGCCTAGGAACTCTAAGAAATGGAAATATAAGAGTTCTCATCCTATGGATAATATCCTAGGAAGTTTGAATAAGGGAGTTCAAACTAGGCGAACATTAAATAACTTTTGTTCATTCTATTCTTTTCTGTCTACCATAGAGCCTACCAACATCAAAGAAGCACTTGCAGAATCCGACTGGATTGTAGCAATGCAAGAGGAGCTTCAACAGTTTGAACGTAATAAAGTCTGGCACCTTGTGCCACGACCTTCAAATCGAACTGTGATTGGTACTCGATGGGTATTCAGAAATAAAATGGATGATTCATGAGTTATAGTTCGTAACAAGGCTCGATTGGTCGTTCAAGGTTATAATCAATAAGAAGGGATTGATTATGACGAGACATTTGCACCTGTAGCAAAAATTTAAGCTATTCGCTTGCTTATCGCCTTCGAAGCTCATAAAGGAATGAAATTGTACCAAATGGACGTTAAGACTGCTTTTCTTAACGGATATTTGGAAGAAGAGGTTTTTGTTGAACAACCTCACGGATTTTTAAATAGAAAATTTCAAAACCATGTTTTTTAACTCGATAAAGCTTTATATGGTTTGAAACAAGCGCCTAGGGCTTGGTACGACAGACTGTCAAAGTTTTTATTACAAAACAATTTTAAAAGAGGATCTGTCGACAAAACCCTATTTCTAAAATCCGAGGGTTCTGATTTACTTGTTGCTCAAATTTATGTAGACGATATTATTTTTGGTTCTACTAACAATAAATTGTTCAAGTATTTTTCAGATCTAATGACCTCAGAATTTGAAATGAGCATGATGGGAGAATTGAAATTCTTCCTAGGATTGCAAATTCAACAAACTAAGGAAGGAATAAAGATTCACCAACAAAAATATGTCAAGAAGCTAATCAGAAAATTTGGTATGGAGAACTCTCATCCAATGGATACACCTATGGTAACTGATAAAACGTTGACCTTAGACGAAAATGGTAAGTCTCTCGATGAGACTACATATCGAGGTATGATTGGTTCTTTATTATATTTAACTGCCAGTAGACCTGACATTATGTTCAGCGTATGTGTCTGTGCTAGATTTCAATAGTGTCCTAAAGAGTCACATATGATTGCAGTTAAACGTATCTTGAGATATTTAATTGGTACATCTAATTTATATTTGTGGTATCCACTTGAGTGTAATTTCGATCTAGTAGGATATTCAGATGCAGATTATGCAGGATGTTCTTTAGATAGAAAAAGTACCTCTGGATTCGCTACAGGACTGGTATGTTCTCAACTACTTTGGTTAAAGCAACAACTATGTGATTATGGTGTTAATGTTGGTTGTATGCCTGTATTTTGTGATAATACGAGTGCTATTATTATTTCTAAAAATCCAGTTCAACATTCTCGTACTAAGCATATAGACATTAGACATCATTTTTTACGTGACCATGTAGAAAAGGGCAACATTAAACTCGAATTTTGTAGTACTGAAAATCAATTGGCTGACATTTTAACAAAGGCGTTAGCGAGAAGACGTTTTGATATTTTGCGGTTGGAAATTGGTTTAATCGGTAGCAATTAAATTCATCATAATTATTTTATGAACCTGCGTGACTGGTTAGAATAAGACGAGATTATATGACTCTGTCCGCATATTCCATTGCTAGTATATTTGTCTTTAATATTATATATTTAACGTGAGTATCTTGCATATTAAGTATTTTTGGATATTGAATTATGGACCACTTATTTGCCAAAAATCCATCTTATTCACTCTCCTAATTAAACCAAAATTCTACCCATGAAACCCATAGTGGCCGAAATTCTCCAACAACAATATCTTACCATATATTTTTTATTCACCTAATCCTATCCTTACCATATCTCACAAATATTTACCCTAGATTCCCTTTACAATCCTACTCAAATTCAAAAAGAAAAAAGAAAAAGAAAAAGAGGAATAGAGTCGGCGCTACACGGCTACTCTACATAAACACCAACACCCAAACTCCAAAACTCAAATACCTTACATGTCTACCAATCCATCACCACAACCCAACCAAAAATCACCCAATTTGACCCAAACCGAGTCGGGTTCGGTGCTTGAAGGTACAAAAAGGCGTCGATAAAAAAAAAGAGGGTACAAGAAGGTGTTAGTGAAGACATAGAAATTGGAGGCTTTGGGTCTGGAATTGATTTTTATGTCAAATGGTGATCCGGTTGTTGTAAAACCGAATGTTGCCGATTTTTCGGGGCTTGAATAGAAATTGGATGTGTTTATGGGTAACGTAATGGAGCGCCTTGATGCGCAAGATAAGAAAATTGATGCGGTTGTTGACAAGGTTGTCAAAACCGTGGCTATGGGGAACTATAGCTCTACCCGTGACCGTGGAGGGTCGGGTGTGAGTGGTGAGTTGCGGAGTTGGATGACGGGAGTTGATGGTTGCCTAGCCAAAATAGAGAGGAATGTTGTCGATATTCGACAAGAGATGTTTAGGCAACGGGATCGGATGCAATTCTTGGTTAGCCAAGAAGGTGCGTTGGTGAAGAGTGGTTCGGAAATGCGTGAAGGTATGCACACTATCTATGATGCGACGGAGGCTCTTTCTTTGAAGGTTTGGAACTTCGATGTATGCCTCACCGCCCAAGCTAATCATGTGTCGACGTGCCTTGATCGCCTTTCTACTCTTGAGTACCGTACCCGACCCGACTACATTGACCCCAACATCATTCGCCAACACGATTTGCCTTGATTTTCTAGTCTTACTTGTTTTTTTCTTAAACTACTTACCATTCGGCCCATTTTGGCTTTATACACTATCCTGTTAGGCCCTTTGGCACTAACAAATTTTATTGTGGTTTGTATTTTTTAATTGACATTTGATATTTTATTTTGCTTGATATGAATCGTTTAAAATTGGGTATTTTGCATATCTATTTCTTGCCTTGGAGTATGTTATTCTAGTCATTTTGTATCCTTGTTCTTGTCTTTTCAATGATGCCAAGAGGGGGAAGAAATGATATGATTTGAGTGTTTGCTTAAGCTTGCTCCTTGTCAAGACTCGTTATCTCTTAAAGTCTTTCAAGTTATAACTTTGGCTAAGTTGTTATGTTCTTGCGGTCAAAGTTGCTATAAATTTGGAGTGTTTTGTTGAGGGGGAACCATACTTAGTCACAATGTTAAAAGAAATTATAAGAGACTTGTCATCATCAAAAAGGGGGAATTTGTTGGACCTATTTTACAGTTTTGATAATGACATGTGTTTACTTGATAATGTGCTTTACTTGATATATCATATGCGTGTAATTGTGTGTTTTAGTCTTATCATAGCTAACAACAATTACAAGAAAAAAGATCAAAGTTATAAGAACTTCAGGCATAACTTTGACAAGTTCTGTGAGACAACGTTATAACAACTTCAGGAATAACTTTGGAAGTTTACATGGAAGTTCTAGCTACTTTGTAACACCCGGAAATGTACCCTATTTTTCTAGTAGAAATATTTTACGAAATATTTTCAGCAAATTTAAGTTTTAATTTAGAATTTAATGTTTCGAGTCGAATTTAGAATTTCCGAGTTCGTATTTGAAATTTCTGCGAGATTCCATGAGAATCCCGTCTTAAGACGACTTTGACTTTTCTTGACTTTTGAGTCGTCTTTGACTTTTCTTGACTTTTGAGTCGTCTTTGACTTTTCTTGACTTTTGAGTCGTCATCGACTTTTCTTGACTTTTGAGTCGTCTTTGACTTTTCTTGACTCTTAAGTCGACTTTGACTTTCGTTGACTTTTCCGACTCACCCTTTACTTATACTCCCTCATACTTCTTAACCTATTTCATTAACACAAACACCAAAATCATTCCTTCTTCCTCATCAAATCACCAAAACCTAAACCCCTCTTTGATCCGATCTTATAATCATCATACCGCATTCGTTTCTTGTCGGAATTCGCGTAAGTTCGTCTTATACTTCCCCTCTTAACTTCCTCTATCCGTATTAATAATAAAATTACCGTCTTTCTCGCTTTTTAAATTATCCGTCTTTCTCAAGGTGGATGATATTCCTCTTTTATTATCTAATTGTTTGTAGGTGGAGACTAGGAAAGCTTAGTAACCGTTTAAAGACGCGTAAAGGTAACGATGAAGGGTTACTCGATATCATTTACGTGTTTTACATGCTTTATACGTTAGAATTCGTATTTAGAATATGATTTGTAAGCTTAGGAATTATGTTATGGATGATGATTGTTGTTATTTGATGATTTTTGATGATGAATATTGATTGTTGTTAGTTGATAGAAGCAAATTATGAAAATTGGAAATGATAGAAATGGTGTTGTTGTTCTCGGGTGGACTCGTGCAAATTCACAGCACCGACCCTTTTTCGTAGAATGATCATATCTCCTTCGTTACTTGCTTGTTTTGGGTTTGTGACCATTCGTTAGAACCGTAAGAGGATAAGCTATCACCTCGACTTTGAATTTATGCATTTCCATATCTAGAACTCTAGTTATGACAGTTTAAAGTTAACCCTTGTTTAAGTTAGTTTCCAAACTTGTTGTTTTGGAGAGTTATCTATGTTTCTTATTTATTATGCTTCTTAAACTTGGTCTAATGCTTGGGTATCATGTATTGATTCATGTTTGGGATATATGATATTTTCCTTCGCTTGTATCACATGTTTTGTGACGGTTTTTGCTATGTCCCACTTTGAGTCGGTTTTTACAAATGATACGGTTTGAGCACGATTTTGTCTTGTGCTTTGTACTCTCATTCCCTTGGCTACCTTCCCATTCGTAAGGCTGGAATGTCGGAACGGAGAGGTATCCTACTGCTTAAATGCATGTGTTAGTGGGCATACGACGACGTTGTTGTGAGTTGAACGCTATGCGTTGATCGACCCGGCCGTCAAATGTTGTGTACTTGCGAGGTGGTGTTATTTGCATGTAGCGTACCGCATGTTATGAGGCTTGAGCTATTTTTCCGCCTCTTTCGTGAATTGATCTCCCGAATTTGGGGTACTCGGCGTTTATTTTTGTAAGACCGAGTCTTGGATGCGAAACGTCATCGCGTGTCGAATCGGAACATGATTTATTCCGAGAGTCTGGCCATGTTTAGACTACGACCGTATTATTATCGTCGACCTACCAGGAGGAAATTAGTCTACATATACGAAATGTCATCGTGTATGAGTTGAGGTAATGTCATCCGTGAACGCCTTTTAATCATACTTGCCATGTCACGATGCTAGTGCGTTTCATTTACCGTGAGAAAGGGTCGTCTTTGTGTCGTCGTTCTTTGAATGCGTGATTCATGATATTATTCTGGTCATTGTCATGATTGGACACCGTGTAGGGTCTTGGTTCGTGAATGGATGATAATATTATGGATTTATTGTTATCATCGCATGACTTGGCATGGTTTGTTTGTCGAGTCTCAATCTTATCAAACTTATACCGCTAACGGTGAGATGCAAGCCCTAGTGAGCGTATTCGGTTGCCTAAGAGTGTCCTTCCCCAGTCTTTGAATAACATGATGGTTTCGGATTTGATTTCCACATGATCGTATATTATTTATCGAATTGCCTATCTATTCTTATCGTAACTCACATGGGTATCTATATATGCATGATTTTACTTTTGTATTCCTTATATGTACGTTTAATGTGATATGTCTGGGAGAACCCGGAGTTACTCCCCACTGATTGTGGCGTTCATGTTTTTCATGGATGAACAGGTTGCTTGCATGGATGGCTTTTTGCTTATGCTATTTTGGGTTCGGGTGTGAGCTAGCGGGCGTTGTCCCTGGATTAAACACCTCTAGACGTTGTTTAGCTAGTTGCTAATTACTTTGTCTTTTGTTAACACTTTGAGAGACTACGTCTCTTGTGGTATTTTTATTTAGTTTGTAATATTTTGACACTCCTCGTATTTTTCTATCTTGCAGGTATAAAGGTTTTTAAATACGTATTTTTCCGCATTATAATTTCTTATGCTTGTATGTTTTATATTTTCCGCAATTCGCGAGGGGTTGTCACAGTTGGTACAGAGCTTTATCGCTCTCCCGACGCACACGTGAACCCTAAACTTAAATTACTTGACCTTGAAATAATAAATGAGAGATGGGTAGACTTAAGGACCTAAGGTGGTAGTCTTTGGTGTACTTGATGTTTGTTAGGTTATAACTTGTTTGTTGATTGTGTTGAGTGATGTTATGTTTGTTTGTATCTACCGTCTTAAGGTGGATCATTGTGTTAGCTAGAAGAAGTATCCTCTACCGAAGATTTGAAGATTTACAAGCCTAATTTAAGTGTATTTCTTCCTCATCGATGTATTCTCTCGTCCTTAATGTTTTATGCTCTCTTCCTTCTATCTAAGTGATTCTTTCTCTTCCAACTGGTTTGCCTCTTGGAAATTATTCTTGATAGTTCCTTCATCTTACCATTGGTATCCTTACCTTCCTCTTGTAACATTTTTATGGATGTCATACCCTTTTCTTTGTGGCATATTGTACTTGGTCGGAAGAACTTTGAATTTTGTGGAATATTAGTGTTTGCTAGAATGAATTTTTGATTTGAGGAAAATGGTGTATATCTTAATTCACCTTATATTGATGATTGGTTGTAACTCTAAGGAAAGGTAGTAAGATACGTTTGATGATTTTAATGCTTGATACTTGCCATGACTAATGTGTAAATAATTCATGATATTCGATGGTGCAAGGTCGAATGAGTTGGCTATGACTTCTTAACTCATTAGTAATTTAGTCTTTTGGACTTAGAAGTTTAGTATTGGTTTGAAGACCATGCTTATGATATGTTTATTTGGTGTAAATAAGAAGTTTTGAATGATATCTTGAGGTGCGAAATACTTTTGAGATTTAGTGACGTCTTGTGGTTTCCTATTGTGTGTTTGTGAGTATAGGCTTGGTGGAAAAGCATTTGGCTATAGTTCTTGGATTTAAAGATATGATCTTATCTTATGGTATCGGAGACTCGTTTGGAGTAGTAAGGTTTCGTTGTAAGTTGAACCATATTACTTGAGGATTATAGATATGAGAGAGATTCGATGATGTGATCTAGGATGGAAATACCTTGGGACGTTAATGATGATGTTTGACTTGAGGTGGTGCTTTGTTAATAATGAACTCGTGGGCTATATGATGTTGATGATGACGTTTTGTTCGGTGTTCTACCTTGTGGCCATAGGAGTTGAAAAGAGATTGGTATGGAGAATTCCTTATTGGTTCTTCGGTTTTTGAAACCTTTGGGAAGGTGTCAAATTATGGAGTTGAGAGAATGTTACTATGCTTGAGTTGCAATTCCGCAAATGGGAATCCGTCTTATATGAAAGGGTGGATGAATTGAGTAGTAATCTATTTGTTAAATCTAGGTGTACCTTACTCCGATGATTTGTGGTACGAGGGTCCCTTGTAAGAGACCTTTGCTATTAAGATGATTTGCTTTGCTATCGCCCTGAGTTTGAAAAGGGAACTTTGTGGATTAAATCTTAAACCCTTACTCGTGCCATCATTCCTTTTCATTTCCATTCTTGAATGTTTTTGTCAAGATTGATCTTTAAGAAATTACAAGTTCTTACTTTCTTTCTTACTCAGATATCTTCATAACTCTACTATCTGCTTTGTCTCTTCCTCAACCTCGTTTCCCTTTTTCGCCTTTTTCATCTTATCGTAGTCTTTAGTGACGCTTGCTAATGTTCCTTGTATCATGTTCTTTTATCCCTACGCTCTTGAGAGGTAGTTTTCTTTTTAGCTAACATAAGGGTTAGTAGGTGTGTTTTGAAGAAGTTTCGAATATGGTACCTAACCGTCCTATTAAACTAGTTTCATGTTTAGATGATTATAAGGAATTAAGGATAAGCTTAGGATGAAACTCTCCTAGTGGTTTTAGACTATGAAAGCTTAATGTTGCAATATCATTTTGAGGATCGAAATAATCATAATGATAGTTGGTAGTTGTGGTTAAGAATTTTAGTGGTTCTTTAAATGTTACTTGGAAAAATTGTTGTCTTTAAATGTTGGACTCTAACGGGAATAATTACCTTGTGGAATTTGGATTGAATGACCAACTTGAGGAATATTGTCATAAGCGAAAACCGTTGTATTGGGAGTTTGAAAGAACTAAATAAATTTGTGAACGGTCGCATTGCTCTATGATTGGCAAAAGTTAAGTGAAATGAGATTTTGAGACTAATCTCTTTTGAGGTTTTGTGTTTTGACTTTCGAAGATGAGAAAGTTCATTGCAAATCTACGATAATGAGTTTGAAGTATTTTGAATCAAGGAAATTTCATGGTAAGTCTCTTTTACCAAGTGGATTGTTAGTTGCGGAGTCTACCGTGCCGATTGACCTTAGAAAATTCTAGTTGGATTGGAATAATTGGGATTTGTTACTCGAAGTTTCGTAACTATGGAATATTTTTGTAGGATTTCTGATGATTGAAAATGATGAGTTGCAAATTGGGTAAATTGCATTCTCTTGAGGATTTGGTTTATCAGTAGAGTTAGTACTATCGAGTTCTTGTAGATCTTCCTGCCGATTTTTTTTTGTCATCTTTTTATCCCTAGGAATTCGATTTGTTTCGTTTTTGCGTGTTTTGTATATATTTTGTTATCGTAATTTGTGAACTTGATGTTTGAGTCACTCTATGCACGTGTAATGTGTTCTTGTTTTGATTTTATCTTTGAGAAAACCTTCGAATTTCCATATCGTATTTCTAAATTTACTTTTCAAAGAAGTCCAAAGATATATTTTGTACCTTGTTTTTGGAGAAAATGGATTTCTTTTACTTTTATATTTGGATTTTGCGTATGGTTGGATGTTTGCACTTGTTATTGGAGACGTCTGATAACTAGTCCTGCACTTACTAACGTTGTTTTGAATTTCGATTTCACTATTTCGACTTTGCTTTTTGGATAATTAGAGTTCTCGTTCGCGACGAGCATTCTTGAGATCCGTAAGTAAAGTTTCACACTTATAAAAATTCTTCTTTAAACCGTTTTCTAGATGGACTTCGTTTCATAAATATTTTTCCCTTATAGAAGTTTTCGTATTAATTTTGTAAACCGATTCTTGTCCTTGATACTTTTGTTTTCTACTCTCAAGTTTCGAGGACGAAACTTTTTAAAAGTTGGGGTGATTGTAACACCCGGAAATGTACCCTATTTTTCTAGTAGAAATATTTTACGAAATCTTTTCAGCAAATTTAAGTTTTAATTTAGAATTTAAAGTTTCGAGTCGAATTTAGAATTTCCGAGTTCGTATTTGGAATTTCCGCGAGATTCCAGGAGAATCCCGTCTTAAGGCGAGTTTGACTTTTCTTGACTTTTGAGCCGCCTTTGACTTTTCTTGACTTTTAAGTCGTCTTTGACTTTTCTTGACTTTTGAGTGGTCTTTGACTTTTCTTGACTTTTAAGTCGTCTTTGACTTTTCGTGACTTTTGAGCCGTCATTGACTTTCGTTGACTTTTCGGACTCACCCTTTACTTACACAACTCATACTCCTTAACCTAATTCATTACTCCAAAACAAACACAATTTACTTCCTCCTTAAGAAATCTCAAATCTTGCCTCCCTCTTGATTTTCGATCTTTGAATCTTCATAGCTCTTTCGTTCTTTGATAGAATTCACGTAAGTTCGTCTCATTCTTCTCCTATTACCTTCCTCTTTCCGTTTTGATATTAAAATCATCGTCTTTATCGCTTTTTAAATTATCCGTCTTTCTCAAGGTGAAATATATTCATCTTTTATTACCTAATTGTAGGTGGAGACTACTAGGAAAGCTTAGTAATCGCTTAAAGACGCGTAAAGGTAACGGTGAAGGGTTACTCGATATCATTTACGTGTTTTACATGCTTTATATGCTAGGATTCGTATTTAGAATACGATAAGTAAGTTAGGAATTATGTTATGGATAATGATTGTTGTTGTTTGATGATTGTAGATGATGAATATTGATTGTTGATAGTTATTAGAGAGGAGTTATGAGAATTGGAAATGATAGGATTGAATTTTGTTGAAGGCTCTCGGGTGAAATTGGTAACAGAGTGTTTCACGGTCGTGAGATGTCATTTCACGGTCGTGAAACTCATTTCACGGTCGTGAAATACAAGTCAAGGTCGTGACTTGTGCAGTTTCACTACACTGACCCTTTTTGGTAGAATGATCATATCTCCTTCGTTACTTGCTTGTTTTGGGCTTGTGACCATTCATTGGAACCGTAAGAGGATAAGCTATCACCTCGAGTTGGAATTTATGTATTTACATGTCTAGAACTCTAGTTATGACAGTTTGAAGTGAACCCTTGTTTTAGTTAGTTTCCAAACTTGTTGTTTTGGAGAGGTATCTATGTTTCCTATTTATTATGCTTCTTAAACTTGGTCTAATGCTTAGGTATCATGTATTGATTCATGTTTTGGTTATATGATATTTTCATTCGCTTGTATCACATGTTTTGTGACGGTTTTTGGTATGTCCTACTTTGAGTCGGTTTTTACAAATGATACGGTTTGAGCACTATTTTGTCGTGTGCTTTGTACTCTCATTCCCTTGGCTACCTTCCCGTTCGTAAGGCTGGAATGTCGGAACGGAGAGGTATCCTACTGCTTAAATGCATGTGTTAGTGGGCATACGACGACGTTGTTGGGAGTTGAACGCTATGCGTTGTTCGACCCGGCCGTCAAATGTTGTGTACGTGCGAGGTGGTGTTATTTGCATGTAGCGTACCGCATGTTATGAGGCTTGAGCTAGTTTTCCGCCTCCTTCGTGAATTGATCTACCGAATTTGGGGGTACTCGGCATATATATTGTAAGCCCGGGTCTTGGATGCGAAATGTCATCGCGTGTCGAATCGGAACATGATTTATTCCGAGAATCTGGCCAGGTTTAGACTAGGAACCGTATTATTATCGTTGCCCTACCAAGAGGAAATTAGTCTACCTTCACGAAATGTCATCGTGTATGGGTTGAGGGAAATGTCATCCGTGAACGCCTTTTAATCATACTTGCCATGTACACGATGCTAGTGCGTTTCATTTACCGTGAGAAAGGTCGTCTTTGAGTCGTCGTTCTTTGAATGCGTCATTTCATGATATTATTCATGGTCATTGCATGATTAGACACCGTCAATGTCTTGGTTCGTGAATGGATGATAATATGTTGTATTTATTGTGATCATCGCATGACTTGACTTGGTTTGTCTGTCGAGTCTCAATCTTATCAATCTTATACCGCTAACGGTGAGATGCAAGCCCTAGTGAGCGTATTCGATTGCCTAAGAGTGTCTTCCCCGAGTCTTTGAATAACATGATGGTTCGGATTTGATTTCCACATGATCTTATCATTATATCTCGTATTACCTATCTATTCTTATTGTATCTCACATGTATATCTATATATGCATGCTTTACTTTTGTATTTCCTTATATGTACGTTTAAGGTGATATGGCTGGGAGAACCCGGAGTTACTCCCCACTGACTGTGGCATTCATGTTTTCATGGATGAACAGGTTGCTTGCTTAAATGGCTTTTTGTTTGACATTTTGGGTTCGGGTGTGAGCTAGCGGGCGTAGTCCCTGGATGATTAACCTCTAGACGATTTTAGCTAGTCTGCTAAACACTTGTTCTTTGTTAACATTTTGAGAGACTCCGTCTCTTTGTTATATTTAGTACCTTAGTTTGTAATTTTGACACTCCTCGTATATTTTTCTATCTTGCATGGGTAAAGGTTTTTAAAATACCGTATTTCCGCATATCTTTTCACATGCTTGCATGTTTTATCTTTCCGCATTCGCGAGGGTTGTCACATTGAACATCTTCATAAAACTAAAAAGGAAATCATCCCCTCAGGTGGATACTTGCTTTAGTGGATTTTTGGCGGTGCTTAATACAAGCTCTCATGAACAAGTCCGCCTAATTCGGTACCCCCACCCCTACCGGGAGCATAGTCCACAAACACAACCAGATTTTCTCTGGTACCTTAGCGGGCTCCCCCGCGGAGTTAAAAATGGTGGTAAGGAAACGGGTAATGAGTCTAAGCACGAGGTGGGTGATGGTGGAGAGTTTTGCATCCTTAGATGCAACGTTACATCCCGTAATCTAATTCCACATGTATATTTCCCCCTTGGGGCATTTTATCTCTTCGGGGTTTTTGGTGATTTTGAGGATTTGACGGATTTCTGAAATTGGGGCATTGTGCCAATTTTGGTGTAGGCGGAAACGGTAGGCTTTTTTGTTCCCATCGGGTACGTCCAACTCGGTCAAGGTAGCTAGGAACTCGTACGCGAAACTATTATAGGTGTAATCCCAAGAGTCCGGTTCGAGATAAGCTTCTAGCCCAACTTTAGCTAGCATATCCCTTGTCAAGTCGAGCATTCCCAATGCATGGAGGGTGCTTGGGGAGAAGAATTTTGTGGTTATAAGGGGTTGTTGTCGGGGTGTTGTGAGTTTGTCCCAAATTTTTTTATGTTGCGCACTCAACCTCTCACAACCCGTGAAAACCACCTCAACATCGGTGTCGGGCTCACTCACCGCGGCCCTCTTGTTCTTTCCTTGCCCAAACAGTTTGGAGATTTTTTGGGCCATTTCCTGCAACAATTACACAATACAATACTACTACAACAACAAACAAACACTCAAAATAGTTTTTCAATCAAACAAGCAATTCAACAAACACTTGGTGTGCAACAATCTCAACACCTCAAAAGTTTAGTGTTTATTGAATTCTTACGCCTTACTCAGAAAAATTTGCACCAAGCCTAGCTAAACAATCAACAAGAGCAAGAAGAAACTCAAAAGAAGACTAATTCAAGCCTAATTTTCGAGTAAAAGCAATGAACAAAATGGAAAAAGTTAAGTATTAAGATATACCTTCCCGATTCCACAAAAATTTAGCTCCTTGATGATTAGAATAAGCAAAGAACTTTTCACAACCCTTTAAAAACCCACTAAAAGCTCCTTAAAAACGAATTTGAAGAAGAATTTTCTAGGGTTTCTAAAGGAAAATTTCTGAGATTTTGAGTGATTTGAGTTGATTTGGAGGTGTTTGAAAGTAGAATGAAGGTTAGAATGAAGAACTTGATTGATTTTGATGAAGTTTTGTAAAGATTTGGTGAAGCAAGGTGAAGATTTGAGGGATTGGGGTTGATTTTTGGGATTTTTCGTGAAAGATGAAGGTAGGATTGTTTTTGAAGAACTCGTGCTAGTGAGGTATGAAGCGGCTGATATCAGACCTCGACGCTGGCAGCGCCCTGTGACGCTGGCAGCTTCCTGTGACACTGGCAGAGTCCTGGGATGCTGGCAGCATTTTCCACTACCGGATTTTCTTAAATTTTGCACTTAGCCAAATTTTGGCTAAGTCTTCCAAACACCCCAAAACTTCGATTTTCACTCCAATGACCCTTAATAACCTTCAATATCAAAATTTAACCGAGTCTCGCACTTTTTACCCGTGGCACGCATCCCGAGGCAGCCTTAAACTTGCAAAATCTTCACAAAATCGTTAGTAACTTCAAAAATTTTGATTGATGCAAATTCTAATTACTTAAAAACAACTCAAATATTAAAAATTAACAATGAAACTTAAATGAAATATTCACAAGAATAGAATATTTACACGGTTTCCCGTTTATTTAGAGTCGATGGCTCGACTTAGTGGCTCCAAGATTTTCAATCTTCATACACGGGGTCTTCAAGTAAGACCTCTTCTTCCCCCTCCCGGTTACCATTCACCTTGATTAGTTTTCTGTTCCCGGGCCCTTCCACCTCAATTGCCCCATGATTAAACACCTTCTTGACGGTGTAAGGTCCAAACCATCTAGACCTCAACTTACCCGAGAAGAGCTTAAAACGATTTTGGAAAACTAGAACTTAATCCCTTTCTTTGAAAACCCGACGGTTTATCATACCGTCGTGCCATTTCCTTGTTTTCTCCTTGTAAATTGAGGAGTTCTCATATGCATCATGGCGAATTTCCTCAAGTTCCTGTGGGAAAATATCCGTATACTTCCCTTTAAATCACTCAGGATTATAATGAAATTATGATTAAATGATTAATAGTCATAAACGAAAATGCATAATAAGCGAGAGATTAGAAATAACCTTTAGTCCTTGCTTAAAGGCCTAACAACAATATCAAAATGATGATATCTCCTAATCGTAGCACCCAAGATAGAATGAGAAATGCCCTTTAATTTGCTAGAATATTTTTTCCAAAAGTTACTGTTAACTTTTAATTTTGTGAGGTGAAAAATGATGGAGGCACAAGAGAGTGAATTAGGGTTTAAAGAAAAGAAAACTAAATTCCTCCTCTCCTTCCACCTTCTCACGGCACCCATTAGGTTATATGGGGAGATATTTTCTCCTCTAATTAACCACTAATGGACCGAAAATTCCAGAGTGAATCTGGACTTTATTTCGGTTAAATTCGCTTTAATATATAATGTGTATTATTATTATAAATGTCATTTGTGATGTCATGTATTAATATGTCCATACAACATTTTGTAGTCGATACATTAATACCGGACTGACAACATCTAATATGACAATCGTATAATATATACGTTAATTATAATTATCCGTATAATTATAATTTGCTAATTCAATATAACATTTTATATTCAATTTACGAATTAACATTTTAATTAGCATAAGCTTACATTATATATATGCTGATTAAATACAACAGTTTATATTTAATTACAAATTACTTTTAATTCGTCTCAGCTTATATTATTTAATCGTTATTAAATAATCGTCTCATCATCACATTGACTAACTTTTAGTCAAATACACTGACTACACCTTTTAGTCTATAATAGGATCAATATGAGTTATTTCTAAAATAATCACATCTCTTCAAACACACCTTTAGGGTGTGACTTTAGGGACCAGTTGATCACCGCCATCGGTTTGGACATAAAGTTCAATACTAATCTAGCAAGCCAACCGTATTGATAACGTTAATCAAACTGAATTATTAGACAAAGTATACCCTGTGAACCTACAGAGATTTATTTATGTTATTGCACTAACTGTGGAGGACACTGGCTCCAACAATCTCCCACTTGTCCGTACAAGTGTATGTGCGATAACCGATTCTCATATCCATAATAAATTTCTTCCACTCAATGTAAACCAATTTGCAAAGTCCGTATTCACAAAGGTCGTAGTTTACAAGTGATCAGTATCAAGAGTGGTTTCCCCGACTAGAGAGTAACTTAAATGATAAACGAATCTTCATTCGAGCATGGCCATGCATTTCAGTTACAGCTCCTCGAGTGGCCCTGAGAAATATCATATCCTGATAAAGGTTGGATATTTTCTTCAACTCGAATCTTGCAGATACAAGCGCAGTATGAAATGACCCAGTTAAAATCTACTTAGCCTCCTGTTACGGTCGACCATGAGAAAGAAACCAAAGTCACCCAAAAACTACCTTAATCTCAAGAGACAGTCGATAGTCAAAAGAATCGACTCTTAGGAACACTATGGACGTCCTATCCACGACCTGGCACCGAATGTTCTGAAACATTTAGGGCTCCATAACGTTGTCACGATGTCCTACGAGGTATCTTTATAACTCGTATCAGTGATCGATCAGTCAACCGTTTGACTTATGGCTCGTTGAACCCACCATCAATCAACTTCACAGTATGATTGCCAGAGTTATCAGCTCATGTAGGCGATTACGGACCAAAACAATTATGATGTAATTCAGTTCACTTTGTGGCGTTCCATGTTGTCGTACAATCCACATGAAAAACAAAATATGAAATAATACGATGATGTAATAAATAGTGCATGAAAAAGATACATTTATCTAATCCACATAAAACAGCTACTACAACTCAGGAACACGTTTAATTCCCATGGAAATAACGTGGCCTTCATGCTTATCATATTTTAACGGTTTAGTGAGAGGGTCCGCGATGTTGTCATCCGAAGCAATCTTGTCAATCACTATCTCCTTTTGCTCCACTTAATCTCTGATCATGTGAGCCTTCCGAAGTACATGTCTAGACTTGTTGCTGGACTTAGGCTCCTTAGCCTGAAAGATGGCACCTCTATTATCACAATAGATGGTGATAGGGTCATTCGAACTAGGAACTACGGTTAGTCCTTGTAAGAACTGACGCATCCATATAGCTTCCTTTGCAGCTTCTGAAGCGGCATAGTACTCGGACTCAGTTATAGAAGCTGCTATAACACTCTGTTTGGAGCTTTTCCAACTGACCGCAGCGCCATTATGAGTAAAGACGAATCCAGACTGAGATTTTGAGTCATCTCGATCTGTTTGGAAGCTAGCATCTGCGTAACCTATTGCGCATAGCTCAGTATCTCCTCCATAAGTCAATACCCAATCTTTAGTCCTTCGTAAGTACTTAAGGATGATTTTGACAGCCATCCAGTGTGTTTCACCTGGATTGCCTTGGTACTGACTCGTCATACTCAATGCATATGTCACGTCCGGACGTGTGCATATCATGGCATACATGATCGATCCTATAGCTGATGCATAAGGAACACGACTCATGCGCTCGACCTCTTCCGATGTCTTGGGTGCCTGAGCTTTACTCAAATGCATCCCAGAAATCATTGGAAGGTTCCCCTTCTTGGAGTTGGTCATGCTGAACCTCTCAAGAATCTTATCTATATAAGACTCCTAACTGAGTGATAACATCCGTCATGATCTATCTCTATAGATACGGATCCCCAATATGCGTTGTGCCTCACCAAGATCTTTCATCTGGAAAAGGTTCTTTAACCATACTTTTTTACCGAAGATAAGAGAGGGATGTCATTCCCAATCAAGAGTATGTCATCAACATACAATATTAAGAAGACAATCTTACTCCCACTCGACTTGACATACAAGCATGGTTCCTCGACCGATCGAGTGAAACCATTCTCTTTTAACATTTGGTCGAAACGATGATTCCAACTCCGAGAAGCTTGCTTAAGTCCATAAATGGAACGCTTAAGCTTGCAAACTTTCTTAGGATTTTTAGGATCAATGAAACCTTCGGGTTGTACCATGTACAATTCCTCCTCCAAATAACCGTTTAAGAAGGCGATTTTCACATCCATCTGCCAAATTTCATAGTCATGAAAAGTGGCAATCGCTAAGATTATCCGAATGGAACGCAGCATAACTACAGGTGCAAAAATTTCATCATAATGCAATCCTTGCACTTGAGTGAAACCTTTTGCCACTAGTCGTGCCTTATAGGTGTCTAGTTGTCCTTCTACTGAATGCTTTATCTTATAAAGCCATTTGCACTGAAGAGGCCGTACCTTATCAGGCAAATCAACAAGATCCCATACGTCATTCTCATACATGAAGTCCATCTCGGATTGCATGGCTTCAAGCCATAGTTTAGAGTCGGAACAGGTCATGACACCTTTATAGGTAGCGGGTTTGTTACGCTCTAGGAGTAAAACATTATCTCTCTCATTCTCCTGGACCATACCAATGTATCTGTCTGGAGGAATGAAGACTCTACCCGACCTCCTAGGTTCCATAGGGATGTTAACCATAGCAGAAGTTGAAGGAACCTCTTCCTCCATTGGTTACCCGGTTGTTGGTTCTTGAATCTCCGACAGATCGAAGGTTCTATTACTTGACTTATTCTCGAGAAACTCTTTCTCTAAGAACTTCGCACTAGCCGCAACAAAAACTCGTTGTTCGGTAGGCGAATAGAAGTAATGACCAAACATTCCTTTTGGATAACCAATAAAGTATGTCTTGACCGATCGCGGGCCGAGCTTATCCTCGTGTCTCCACTTGACATAAGCCTCGCAGCCCCAAATCCGAATAAAGGACAAGTTAGGGACTGTTCCCTTCCATAACTCATATGGAGTCTTGTCTACAGCTTTAGACGGACTTCGGTTAAGTATAAGAGCAGCTGACAAAAGAGCATAACCTCATAATGAATCAGGTACTACCGTGTGACTCATCTTGGATCGAACCATATCAAGTAATGTTCGATTTCTCCGTTCGGACACACCATTTAATTGAGGTGTTCCAGGTGGAGATAACTGTAGTACTACACCACAGTCTTTAAGGTGTTGATCAAACTCATTTGAAAGATATTCGCCACCACGATCTGAACGAAGTGCTTTAATCTTTCTTCCCAGTTGGTTTTCAACCTTATTCTGGTATTCCTTGAACTTTTCAAACGACTCACTTTTATGCTTCATTAAGTAGACATATCCGTATCTACTCAAATCATCCGTGAAAGTGATAAAATATCTATAGCCGTCTCTTGCGTTTATTGACATAGGTCCACATACATCAGGATGTATGAGTCCTAATAAGTCACTAGCGCGCATTCCAACACCTTTGAAAGAAATTCAAGTCATTTTACCGATAAGACATGATTCACACGTGCCAAATGATTCGTAGTCAAATGAGGAGATAGTCCCATTGTCAGTGAGCTTCTTTACACGTTTCTCATTTATGTGTCCCATATGGCAGTGCCATAGATAAGTTTGATCTTTGTCACCATCCTTTAATTTCTTATTATTTACATGCAATATGTCTGTGGTTTGATCTAAGATATAAATTCCATTCATGGAAACTGCTTTGCCATAAATCATTTCATTAAAAGAGAAAATACAGCTATTGTCTTTTATTGAAAATGAAAAACCGTCTTTATATAGTACGGAAACAGAAATAATGTTCTTAGATAAAATGGGTACATAGCAACAATTATATAAATATAACTCAAAACCACTCGGGAGTTGGATTACATATGTTCCCACTGAAACTGCAACAACTCTTGCTCCATTCCCCACTCGCATGTCCACATCACCCTTTGCGAGAGGTGTGATGTTTCTTAGGCCCTGCAAATGATTACACAGATGAGAACCACAACCTGTATCAAGTACCCAAGTTCAAAAACTTGCATGGTTAATCTCAATCATATGAATAAAAGATGACATACCAACAGGAGTGACGCGACCTTCTTTTACGTCCTCACGGTACACGGGACAGTTACTCCTCCAATGCCCAGTCTTGTGGCAATGGTGGCACTCCATGTTACTGTCCTTGCTCTTTGCCTTGCCTTGTGAGCCACTGGTCTCACCAGGCCCACTCTTGCCATTTCCTTGCTTTTTGAACTTTGGCTTTCATACAGCTAGGTCGCCACAAGCCTTGCCCTTACCTTTGCCCTTTTTGGAAATCATGAGAAAATCTTGCTTCATGCTCCCACTCAATTTCATATCATTCTCGGTCTGTACGAGAAGTGAGTGTAGCTGATGAAGACTTTTCTTCATATCCTTTATATAGTAAATTGCCCTGAAAAGGGCAAAACCATCATGAAGTGAATGAAGCACACGGTCAATGACTATGCTCTCACTGATTTTGCAATCAAGTGCCTCCAGTTTCTCGACATTCTCAATCATATCAAGAATGTGTGGGCTAACCGGTTGGCCCTTCTGGAGTTTCGCCTCAAAGAAGCGACAGGTATGCTCATAAGTAACGATCCTCGGTGCTTTTGAGAATTCGTTAGTGAGCGTGGTGAAAATCTTGTTTGCACCTTGGGCAATGAAGCGTCTTTGCAAATTGCTTTCCATTGCAAAGATGAGTACGTTCTTTATCGCACCCGCTTCCATAACGAAGTCACTATATTCAAGTGTCTCGTTAGCTCTCGCATTGGGGCCTGGGTTTGGCGGTATTGGCTCAGTCAAGTACTTGAGCTTACCGTCAGCAATGGCAGCATTCCGTAATGCCGCCTCCCAGTCCGCAAAGTTGGACCCGTCATTCTTCAGTCGCGTGGACTGATTCATGTGGTCCATAAAAGCTTTAAGCTAGGATTCGCGCGCGAGCGTGGCACTTGGCATAGGGATATCAGTACTTCCAGCCATTTGTTGTATGCAGTATTATCAATATAAACGAGTTCTACTCTGAAAAAAAAGAAAAACATAATAAGCATACTTATCGATTTGAATTTAAGTCTAGTGCAAAATACGTTTTAATGCTAAGACTCGAGCATTTATACAATTGACCTCCCTTAAGAATATATAAATGATCCCAAGACTCAATTATATGTAAATTGATAAGCCAACCTCTTGGCCAATTCTACCTTTAGAATTCTTGGTCGATAAATTTCTGTAAATTCTATCTTTAGTCCATCATAATCACGAGAAACTCTTCGGACTATAATGTTGAGATAAAATAGGTCAACACACACTACTTACCCAACGTAGAAGGGGTCATATGGAGAGTAAGGTCCTATATGCCTACCGACGAAGTAGGGATTCATAGTAGTTTGGCCTATAAAGACTAGTCTCAATTTTAGGTTTAGAGGAAGATCCCATCAATTTTATTTTAATTCAATTTTAAGTGAACTAATATCTAGCATGCGAGAATGAATAAACTAAAATGATGGCTTAAATTCGAGTGACATCTTTATGTCCATGATAACTAACATTCAAACTATATGAGTCAATTTTCATGCATTTTAGTAGTAGGTGGTTTGGTTTAGGCGGAATATGATGCACTAACTATCATGTTATGAAAAACAACAAGAACGGAAAAAATACATAAAAATATGACAAAGTCCTAGTGTGGCATATCTACCAAAATGAACAAAAATACAACTTTGGAATCCAACCCATTTGGACCCGAGAAGCTTGTCTTGATGTACCATATTTGTCCATGTAGCGGGAGTGAGCAATCCGATCTCCATCTTTAGTCTTCTCAAAATACATTTAATAAATTACAAAATATAAACCTATTTACATTCTAATTTAAAAACATAATTTAATGAAAATTAAAATGGAGATTCGAGATCTCAAAATTACATCAAAGATCATGTTTCCATCATTACGAAAACATGATCAACTAAGGCCACACTAGGTAATACAAATTACAACCGATTGCAAAAATACGTAAATTAAACCATTCAACCATTCATTCAACAAGATAAAATGCATCAACTATAAATTAATCATTCAAGACATAATTCTTTAATTATGAAGAGTAATTTATCCAAACCACCTTTTAAAATGATCAAAATTATGTGACAATTCCTTAATTAATCACAATAACCCCAACCAAACATAATCCAATTTTAATTCATATTCTTTAACATGAATTAATACAACATTATTTTAAACCTCTTTAAAATAATTGGGTATCCAATTATTGTGAACTTCTTCACAACAATAAACAAATCATTATAATTATAATGAATAATAACAAAAAAAATTTCGGCCCAAAAAAAAAAAAAACGAAAAAGTTTTTTTTTTCTTTTAAAAAAATTAATTTGATGTTACTAATATTTTCAAGATCGGTACAAATTATCAACATCTAATCATTATTAAACATCGATACAAACTAGATGATTCAATTTAACAATTTAAAATGAATATCTAAATCAATGAATACCGAAAAATATATAGCGATGAACATTCAAATCGATTTCCATTTACATTTTAATTTAATCCTTATTAAATCAAAACAACTACAAATTCATCATGTTATCGTCTTAACTATTTAAAACCACAATTATAATGAATCAAAATGGAAAAACAAGGCAATTTTTTTTTTTATACGGATGAACAGTACCTACAAAAAAAATTTATTTTATAATTTTTTTTTTCTCGGCAGAAATAAAAAAAAAACAAAAATATAATAATTCTAATCTTATATTTCATCAATTATGAAAACATATAAAATAATTTCGTACCCCTTGGCTCTGATACCACTTGTGAGAAATATCGGTATATTTCGTCATTATTTTACGGATTATAACGAAACTATAGTATATGAATTACGGGTCATAAATGAATTGCATAATATAAAATTATAGGAATTTAGAATTAACCTTTGGTCCTAGCAAATTTGGCCTATGAACAATATCGAAATCGATATTCTCCTAATTGTTGCACCCAAGATGCTCCGAGATATGCCTTGCTTGTGCTAGAATTTTAGAGAAAAGTTACTGCTAATTTTTCTTTATGTGTGATGATGAATGATAGAGAGAATTAGAGAGAAAAATCTTAATTTTTCTTGTTTCTCCCTTGATCTGTTTCGGCCGAACCACTAGTGAGTAGAAGGAGGAGTCTCTCCTCTTTTTACTCCTCTTGTTATTAGGGTTTTTGACCTAGTTACCATAAAAGAATAATAGAAGATATTTTCTTTTATTTAACTCTTATTAGCCGAAAAATATGAGAAGAAAAAGACTATTTTTCTCCTTCCTTTTTCGGTTATTTTAGCATGTAATATAATATATACGTCAACTATAAATATCCGTATATTTATAATTTGCTAATTAAATATAACATATTATGTTTAATTACGAATTAACATTTTAATTCGTTTAAGCTTATATTATATTCATTGATTAAATATAACGGTTTATATTCAATTACGAATTACATTTAATTCATCTCAGCTAATATTATTTAATCGTTATTAAATAATCGTATCATCATTACACTGACTAACCTTTTAGTCATATACATCGACTAACCTTTTAGTCATATAATAAGGCATCAATATGATTATATTATTCATATAATCACATCTCTCAGACACATCCTTTAGGTGTGACTATTAGGGACCAGTTGAGCACCGCCATTAAAATGACAATAACGTCAAACTCCTAGCAAGCCAACCGTTATCGATAAACGTTAATCAACTGATAAGAATACTAAGTATACCCTGTGAACCTGTAAGATATTTATTCATGTTATCACACTAACTGTGGAGGACACTAGCTCCAACAGTTGTTTAGCTAGTTTGCTAATAACTTTGTTACTTGATAACATTTTGAGAGACTTCGTCTCTTTGTAGTATATTCTACTTTGGTTTGTAATTATTTGACATTCCTTGTATTTTATCTTAGCATGTAAAAAGTTTTAAAAACACCGTATTTTCCGCTATATAAATCACATGCTTGTTATGTTTTATTTCCGCATTCGCGAGGGTTGTCACATCATATCTATCCTTCAAAATATTAGATTATAATAAGTTACCCCCCTTTTTATATGATAAGATAGTATAGAGTATATTAACTTGTTTGTTCTTAAATTACTAAACTGAGACAACAAATAGTTTTAAGTTTTGTCTCAAGGTACAAGCTTTTAAGAGCATTATAGTTCATTCTTTACACTTTATTTTGCCTAGTTAGAATTTTTTGATGGGAAAGATCCACAAAGTGGCAACCACAGATCATGCTTATCCATACTTAAGATATTAATAGAGGCGATAACTCACTATTCTTTAATACTTATTATAAAGATAACATCCAAGGCTTAGACTGCCATGGCTTTGATACCAAGTTTACGAACACATAATAAGTACAATCACAAAGGAGGTTTTTTAGGATCAATATTGTAACAATAAGAAATCTAAGACTTTTATTATGAGCAAGAGAGTTTTACAAATGATTTTATATGAGAAGTATTTTTATTTCACTTAGCTTGTTCACGTATGGTACCAAGCATCTCTATTTATACTACTTCGATGATAAGTATACACCATACACCTTGCATACCTTGATGGTACAGTTAGCACTTTGCCTAAGACACCTATGTAGTCTACTTATGTTACACCTAGCACAAACCTATTTATCTTACACCTAGCACACACCGACTTTTCATAATTACCCTAATGGTAATTTTGTTTATTTATGCTGATGGTAATTTTGCTTAATTATTTACATTTCTTTGTCTTCATTCCCCCTGTCTCCAAAAGAGGGCGATGTTCACACCGAGTTGTTACAGTCATTAGAATCTCTTTCTTCACTTCTGGACATATACTCATTTACGTATATCTTTAGAAATGGAATATACTTTTTAATTTCACGTGGCTGCCCTTCAAGTCTGTATCTTGGGTGATCATAATCACTTATGGGTCTGGAGTATTGGCTATGAAAGCCATGTAGTATTTTTCTGATTTCACGGACAAAGTTTTTTAGGATATGTGTCTGTATGGTGCCAATTCGCTGTGAGTGAGCAAAATAATCCCTTACTTATGCTTGATTCTTTTACTCCATTGAGGGCTGCTAGTTCACTTGTTCGTTTGTGAAAATGCTTTTCTGTAGACGATGATTCTTCATAACCTGACACAACTTGGGTGTCATATCTTCGGTGTACGTGGATATCGTTGTCTTTTCGGATTTGGAAGATAGTGATCTTGAAGGTGATGAATATTGTATAACCTTCCATTTTCCGGATATGTTCTTGCCACTGAATGGTATCTTGAAAAGTGTTAACCATTTGTACAGTAGTTTGTATTGTGGCTTCCTTCTGGTCAGAAGACACTTTACCAAATACTGTTACATTGGGCTTTTTGCTATAAGTACCCCTATAGTATATTGTTGAGCACGATACCAAAGTAGGAGATAAGCTTCAGGATGAAATCTTCCGTAATGTTTTGGATTTAGGTGGATGGTGGTGAGGAATGGATATGTCGGATGGTAAGGTAGACAAAGAAGGGGCCTTGATTCAATCCATATCTACGGGCGTACAAGACAAGGAGTCGATGAAGAGTTTCAATACCCCTGGTTGTCAGGACCTTCTTGAGGAGGTCTTCTTGCAAAACTTGAGGCATATGACTCATCAAAGATTCTACCGATTCCTTCTCTGGTTGTGCGAGGTTGATCATATAAATCATAGGGATGATGGATGAAATTTGACGTTGGGTTCTTGATAGAAAATCTGGAAGGAAATTATATTTTCCTTTTATGTGTTTGACCTCAAATTTCCATTGAGAAAACCAACTTTCCTATCGGAGTTGCTGTGATTGGGGGAGAGTCTTTTGCTTAAATTGTATCATCTCTGGGAATGCTGACATGTCCATTTCTATGAGATAATGTTGCCCAATAAGATGAAACTCAAATTTTTCAATACCTCTTTTAACTGCGAGAATTTCTTTGTATGTAGAGTGGTAGTGTTTCTCACTTTATTTGAAAGCTCCGTTCTTATAGCCACATATCTGCATGTTGCCCTTCTCATTTTCTTCAAGTAGAACAACACCCCAATAGCAATCACTTGCATCCATTTGTAGAATTTTTTTTCCTTTTGATGGGATTTTTAATGTTGGGATAGTTTTTGTAATTTGTTTTAACTCATTTATTGCCTCTGTGCATTTCTGGTTCCATGGAGCAGCGTCTTTCTTTAGCTGGGCTCATAATATTGACATGTGCTTTGCTAGGTCATGGATAAACTCTGCCATATTATTGACATTGCCAAGAAATTGCTGGATTTGCTTGTACGAGAGCTTTTCATGTGGGAATTCTTCAAGTTGTGTAGCGATATGAGGCTGAAGAGAGTATTGACCTCTGGAGATTTGCATCCCGAGAAAATCAATTTTTGTTTCTCCGACGACCATCTTTTTCTCAGAAAGTATTTTCCCATATTGTTGAACTATATCATGAAACTTTGCTAGCAAGACAGAGTATGAATCAATATCCATGGAGAACAAGAGGATGTTGTTTATATATACCAAGGCACTTGTGAGGATTGGTTCGAAGATCTCGATCATTCCTTTCTGGAATAACGATAGAGCTGTTTTTAACCCAAATGCCATGACCTTCCATTGGTAATGTCGATCAGGAATGCAGAAAACGTTTTTTGGTCATTCTTCTGGTCTAATCCCTAGTTGCCAAAGTTCGGCCTTAAGATCAAATTTTTAGAATACTTGTGCTTGGGATAGTTTTTAAAAAAGAACTTCTATTTTTGGTTGTAGAAACTTGTCATCGGTAAGAAAATGGTTAAGAGGTTAGTAATTGATAACTAACCTTAACTTTCCTCGTACTGTTTCTACTCTTTTATTGACATAAAAGACTTCACATGCCCATAGGGAGGTGATTGGCTCAATTATGTTTTCTTTTTGTAGTTGGTCAATTTCTTGAAGAGCAAAACTGTAATGGTGTGGGTTCATTCCCATATGGCTTGCTTTTGTTGGGTTGATTTCTTCATTCTTTTTTAATGGATAAGTTATGAAGAATACAGGGTTTTGCCATAATAGAAAAGAGCATTTTGTGAGAAATTCTAAGTGGGATTCAGCACACGAGGTATAGGCTATGTTATCTCTTATGGGAAGAAGGTGTTGGAGTAAGTGTCCTCAACAAATAGTGCGATCACATAATTAAATCTCAATAATAAGAATACAAAGGGATGATGAATATTATAGTCAACTGGTCAACATAAATCAGTAACGATTGGCTCAAATGAGTTTGACGTTACTGTCGTATGACGGTGGTGATCAGTTGATCCCTTGAGGTCACACCTAAAGGACAATCCCCTAATCATGTACATTAATTAATTGTATAGTGATACAGATTAATTAATCCCTTAAAATGAACCAAGTTTAAATTGTGAGTGAGAAATATATCTTATTGTAATATGATTAAATAAGATTCATTTTGGTAATTTAATTGTTATATTACTAAGAATGCATTATGTTTATGAAACATTTGAGATAAGTGAAATTGGTCGATTATAATTACAAACTGTTGTAGATTATTTTAACCAAATATGAGAGGACCCATTTTATTTACATGTAATTATAAAATGTGACTTAAAATGTTAAGTCCAATTTATTTGTTATGAAATTGCATTTAAATTAGTTAAATGTACATTTATAAGCCTAAATTACATGTTACATGTCACATGTCACACTTGTGACAAATGACAAATTGCAAAAATAAAATGGACACCCATTTTACATGGGTGCACCGGTTTTGTGGTGATGGTGGGTAGGTTTTTAGTTTGTAATTTTATTCTAATTAAGAATTAGAACAAATGATTACTACAAAGACCCAAACACTCAACCCTTTCTTGTTAAGAACAATTGAAAGTGACCACACACCCCTCCATGAGGGCATGTGGCCGGAACATGTGAAGATTGAAGAGGAAAATTTCCTCTTATTTATTCTACACACCAACTCATATTATAGTGACATGCAAAAATCACTTATCTCTCATATATTTCTCCAACTTCTCTCTACAACTTAAGAAGTTTATATTAGAGTTCATATTTTCTAATAATATTACTAGTGTAGTAATAAGAGGTTATTAGATTATTTTAAGGGAGACTACCATTACATACGAGTGTAGTATCTTTTAGTAGTGATTAGGGATAGTCTTGGGTGCATCTAATAGGAGTGTTCTAACACTTAGAACTTGGAAGTTCATCCCTAACATTATAAGCTCAAGATCAAAGTAGGAAGGAGTCCTATTTTGTGCCCATATTTGTCATAAGATCAATGTAAGGAAAATTCTTCTTATCTTTGTCTTATTTTGTTATGCATGCATAAGATTTATTTAGTTTAAGAGTAAACTAAATGTATAATGATATTAGAAGTGTCTAATATTGAGTTTAAGAAACTTACAAGTGGTATCAGAGCCAAGGTTGTTGCATGCATAATCGATTTATAGTTTTTTCGAGTTATGGTAACTTAATGAAAACTAGTAATTTGTGTTTTATAAGATAAAATCACAAAGTTATTTGCATGTCAATATATTCTGGTCCTAATATGATTTTAGGTCATTTTGATGATTTATGGAAATTTATAGTGCTCAAATATGTTTTTAGTATTTTTATTACATTTTAATGAGTAAAATGATGTTTAAAATACTAAAAATAGTTAGACTTATCTTCTGACCTTGAAATTTTTACACAATATCACACATGCATTTTAATTACTGTATGTAAAATTTCGTGTGAAGTGGACGTATTTTGTGTGATTTATGATTTTTATATGATAAAATGAAATAAATAAAGGTCAAATGGTTAAAAATACTTCCGCTTTGAATCTGACAATGAAATTTTAGTTTGTTGTCACATGCATGTTTTCCTGTCAGACTGGAAAAGTTCAGATTGATGTGATTTGTCTAGCATGATTTATGGATTTTTAATGTAAAAATGACATAAATAGTGACTAATTTAGCAAATATACTTCCGATTTGAATCTGACAATGAAATTTTGATATGTTGTCACATGCAAGTGTTCTGGTCATACTGGAAAATTTCAGACTTATGTGATTTGTCTTGCGTGATTTATGAATTTTTAATGTAAAAATGGCATAAATAGTGACTAATTAAGAAAATATAGCTAAATT
Source organism: Heliosperma pusillum (assembly GCA_022085475.1). Taxonomy (NCBI): domain Eukaryota; kingdom Viridiplantae; phylum Streptophyta; class Magnoliopsida; order Caryophyllales; family Caryophyllaceae; genus Heliosperma; species Heliosperma pusillum. Next base: position 43,239 of record JAIUZE010073400.1, on the reverse strand, counting down.
GTTTTTCATGTCAAGAGAAAATTGTTCCTGGTTGCATAAATGTCCCACATTTCAGATCTAAAGTTGAAAATTTAATATGATTAATTTTTGCATGCTTTATGTATTTTATTTGATAAAACCGATAAAGCGCAACCATTTTTCTCTAAACCGATTCGAAATTTTTAAACCATGATTTTTGACATTATGAGTGTCATGGAAATGTTCCAGAATGTAAAAAATTTTAAAATTCGAATTTTGAAATTATTGTAATTAAATTTGGATTTATTTGATTAAAATATGATTTTAAAAGTCTAATATGAGCAATTATATAACAACAAGTTGAATTATTGTCAAAAATTGAGTGATGACTAATTTTTGAGGCCTAAATGAGTTGGGATAATTAACTTGGACTTAAATATGATTTAAGTATTGTTTGGTGATTTTAAAATGTTATTATCACGCATTTCCGTAAAACCGGGTTATATTCGATATAAACCGTTAATTAGAGCGATTTGGCATTTAACATGAGCATGTTTTATACATATTATAATGCTGCATTTTATTTATGAATGTCATATTTTCAATTTATGAATGTCATATTTTGGTTTATGTAATTTGGAATTATGTAATTTTTCCTTGTATGGCCTTAGTTTTAATCGATATTGCCCGAAATGTAAGGGAATATTGATTCGGTTGTAATTTAATGTGATCTCGAATCACTTTTATTGTATTATTTTATTTTACAAATGTATAATAGGAAATTATTGTAATTTTATTATATATTTTGTAACTAATTGTAAAACCGGAGTTTCCCAAAGACGGTGCCATTCGGAAAGGAGTTCCGAGAGAGACGGTGACCTTGGGAGGCGTGCTTATGAAGTTCAAGGGACCAAAGGAGTTGGTTTCCGAATTTGTAATAGATTATATGATTTTCTATTCTAGGAAAGGCCATACTAGGAGTTTTATTTTTATGCTTGCATTTTTATTTAATATGTTTGCATGCATTGCCAAATCGCCATAACATGACATGCATATTTATCGAGTATTCGACCGTGTCAATTAAAATAATCGTTAATTCATCGATTTAGTTCACTTTAACATGATAGATTATAAATTGACATGACCTCTCATAATAAATAATTGAGATCAAGCCTTACCAAATGTAGAACCCATGAATCCCAATTTCGCAAGGAAGTAGGCTCGGCTCACCGGGGTGCTAAACTTGTTACGTTGGGTAAGTGGGGTAATAAATGTTATTATTTCGAAATTTGGATTGAGCTCAACGGAAGTATTCGCGACCGTAGCCGCATGTGTTCCGGGCTTAAGATAAATATTAAAGTAATATTATCGACCGAGAGTTCTAATGTAGAATCGATTAAAGAGTTAATCCACCGAATTATGTTAATGAGGGATGAATCGGCTTACCGTGCCCAAGTTGATATGAATTTGGATCTCGGAATCATTTATAATAGTTGGGTAGAGGTCACTATTTAAATGCTAAACTTGTTTAAAATGTTTACAAGTATTTAAAACGATAAATGTTAACATTTCCTTTATGTCTTAAATTTGTAGTTAACTTTGTACAATCGCAATGGCTAGTTCATCCAACACCAATGCTCCAACTCTCACAAATGTCTCATGGCTTCGATCCTTTATGGATCGATGCAAGTTAGAAAAGAATGGCGCTAATTTTGCCGATTGGAATGCGCAACTCCGCTTGGCCGCGGAAGGTGACGACAAGCTTCGTTACCTTACCGAAGCCTCTCCCGAAACACCTAACGAAAGGTCAACCACCGCCGCAAGGCGAGCCTATGAGGCTTACCAAAAGGAAGCCGCCGCGATCAAAAATGTTTTGATCTTCTCTATGGAGGCCGATCTCCAAAGGAGTGCCATAAAGATGAGCACGGCCTATGAGATCTATGCCAAACTTGTGACCATGTTTTCACAAGCTCCTAGAATCGTTCAATATGAAACGGCATCCGCGTTTTTCGACATGAACCTTAAAGAGGGCCAAAAGGTTAGCCCTCATGTACTCAAATTGATTGAGCATGTCGAGATTCTTAAAGTGCAAGGGGTTGACATTCCCGAACAACTCGTAATTGACCGTGTACTACATTCCTTGGGGAGAATAAAGGCATATGTGATGTTTAGGGTAAACTACAATATGCAAAATATGCAAACCTCTCTCCACGAGTTGCACAAAATGCTTGTGCAAGCGGAGAGAGACATGGGGCTAAATGTTAGCACCACCAAGGATGTACTTCTCATCAATAACAAGAGTAAGGGGAAGTTCAAAAAGAGTGCAAGCAAAGGGAAGAAGCCCTCCACCTACAAAGGCAAGGGAAAAGCTATTGAGAATAGCTCACCCAAGCCTAAGAAAGGTGCCTCAACCGAGGACAAGTGCCATTATTGTAATGGCGTAGGGCATTGGAAGAGGAATTGCCCCAAGTATCTAGGAGATATCAAAGCCGGGAAAATTGTTTCCGTTGGTAAATTTTCATCCCTATCTTTTATGTTATGATCTCAACTTTGGTATATAGATACAAGTTGTGATTCTTACCCTTTTTAATTGTAATTAGGGCACCCAAGCAAGGACAAGGGCAAGGACAAGCAAGCCTAAAGAGATTCTTCAAGGGAAGCTAAAGTAGCCCCATGGATGAAGACATAAGGAAGCTTGGTCTCATTTTGTGTTGTCTTCCTTATTTGGGTTGTATTTTGTGATGTTGTTTTAGAAACTCTTTATTTCCTTGTTTGACAATGGAAATTTGTTTATTTCCTTTTATTAACTTTTGGTTGTAATTGGATATTAGTGACTTGGTTTTCAACCCAAGTCACTCGGTTTATGAAACTTTTTCATTCTAAAACTTGTCATTATACTCTACTTGATCTAATAACATAAATTATATCGACTCAAATTGATCATATAAGTATTATGATGATTGGATCATTATAATAAAAAGGCTAAGAATTCGATTCTCACTTTGAAAGATCAATTGCTAAGTCAAAATTGAGTTATTGAACTCAAAATAGGGAATCTACCAAACCAATTGGCCATACCACTTATAAAGAAAGTAAATGACATGAATATGAGTTCACCTCTTTAGCTCTTATAGAACTAGTCTATGTTGAAGCTAAGATTCGATGTCTTTACAAAGAAGTCTTTAGTAGATCACTTAAGGTCATGTTGTGATACTTCTACCTCCCTTACGAGTATGAGTACAAAATTGTTTGTGGCTCATAAGGCTATCTTTAAAGAAAATAGTTGTATTTTTCTAAAGATAGAGTGGGAGAAAATAAGCCACAACGAAAAACTAGTTAGGAACTAGTGAGGAAACCAAAAGAAAATGTTCTTAGGTTAGACTCAAGACTAGTGAGGAGACCAAAAGAAAGCGTTCTTAGGTGAATCCTTAGACTAGTGACGAGACCAAAAGAAATTGTTCTTGATATAATAAGATTATGATCTATGAAGTGGAAGTACCTAGAAATTTTGAATTTCGATTTTCTAAAAGAGACTTATGGAACTATATGGAACCTATGCAAAGAAAATGTTTTATTCGAAATTGTCCAATTATAGTTGCATGGATAGACATGTAGATGTCTACAAAAGCTAAGTTAATGCGTAACTATGCTTAGATCCAAATCATCAATGAAATACCTCATAATAGGTGTGTACAAGATACACATCAAAACCACATGTCCAAATAGGGATTTGGAATAGGATGTGTACATGACACAAGCCTATTGTATGTATCTACCTAGAGGTTATGATGATCTTTTCTATTATAAGATATAAGAAGGGTTTCACTCGAATTGTCGAAAAGTCATGTATAGACATGAAATTCAGTGGGAGTTAAAGTCATGTATAGACATGAAGTTAAGTGGGAGTTTAAGTTATCATGTAAAGACATGAAGTTCAGTGGGAGAAATTGTTTTCCACGTGAATGACGTTTCACTCATTAAGAGTGACATATTCATATTACCTTTTTGAAAGGAGTGGTTGGATTTTAATGTTGGATGAAAGAGGGCAACATGTATACTAAAATCAAAATCTATTGTGGAATAAAAGATTTTAGCTTGGCATTTAAAAGGTATCTTATATCGATAAGATCCTTAATCTACTTCAACAAGTTAAATAGGTTGTTTATGTTGATAAAAGTGGGATCACTATGAAAGGGTCATAGTCATCCACTGAACCTAAGAGTTGTTGATCACATGAGACCAATCATGTATGCCATTACATACACGTACCTAAATAAATTGTATGCTAGGAGCATGACAAGCCCATAACAAATCAATCCAGATGAGTGTCATTGGATAGCCTACAAGAACATCCATAGAGTTTACTATGGCCCAACCATCCTCCTGTGGATGCTCGTGCTATTTGGAGGCCAAGAGAGGCCTGTGCTGATGACATTCCCTACACTTGATCCGAAGCTAAACAAGGTCGTGCGGGACCTAACTGAAACCAGCGCTTCCGGGAGGCAACCCGTTGTTATTTGCTTTTCGTTTTTGGAACAATCTTATTTCAGTTGTAATAGTTAGACAATTTTTGCTTTCGTTTTGAGACATTTTAAGACATTTGTGAGATGAGAGCGAGAGAGACATTTTTCCTCCTGTTTTGTAATGCTACAGGTAATGACGGAGCCGTCTAGCTGATGATAGCTCGGGATGGTGAGGACCTATTCACCATTCACCGCCTTGCTTTGAACCGGTTTGGGGGAACTCTCACTCATTCTGTAAGTCTACCTTCTCCACTTTCACTCTCACCTGCATTCCCCATTCTCCTTTAACCACCTTTGCTCTGATTTTCGTCAATTGAGGACAATGACGAGTTTGGTTTGGGGGAGGGTTTTGGTTGTGTGCTTCATATGTGCTTCATTCATATGTACTATAAGCAGTTGCATGTTCATACGTGAAAATAAAATTTTTTAGAACTGTTTATGTGTGTGTATTGGTTTGAGATGTGCAAAACGACGATGAAGATATATACACTTAGCTTAATTCATCTCAACTGTGGCCTAACTTATATGATATGACATATTGAGATTAGATTGGATTAACGAGTCTAACATGTCTAAATTGACTTGTTTGATGTGAATCTACTTTGTATCGAAATGCTTCTCAATGTCGTACTGTAATTCTTAACCTGTATGCTCGTGCTTGATTCATAAGTGTGAATATTGACTCGTTGTAGTTTCCGAAGGTATGCACCCTAGGTCCGCGGACCGGGCATTCACTTAAATTTGAACTCCACTTAGCCAAATTGCCTTGATTCGTCCCTTTAGATGTAGGATCCACTCTTTATTGACCACGTTTCACAAGACTATATTGACTACCTTGGTTACAACCTTACAAATTATGAACTACATCGTAAAAACATCCTACCCAGACTGTAATGGTTGCGTATAGGAGAGTTATGTCACGAAAACGTGTCAAATGAAGAAAAGGGCCTGATTTTTGAAGTTTTTGAGCTGATACCTATCGGTGTGGCCTAGTGCACCGATCGGTGAAGGTAGTATACCGATCGGCATCCCCCTGTTTTTGGCCTGTTTCAGTGTTATATGAATGTCTGGAGAATAATTCAGCTTCATAGCAAGTTATACAGCAAGAATAGTGATCGAAAGTTGAGTTTCCAAACAATAAAGTGAAATACTGAGATCTATTGTGAAGGCAGCAGTTCCAAAATGGTGCTATCAATACATGAATGTGAATTCCTATTGTGTGAAGTGCAAATACTGAAGTTATGATAATGTCAAGAGATTCGAATTTTTGCCTATGATCGGTATTGGTTAATGTTATGGTCGTCTGGGTCTTTTCATTAGTGGTAGCGCAACCACCAGTTTTTTGAGCCCCACACTCCAATACCCGTTAGCACGCACCCATCTTTCACCTATTGAACATAGCCCCATTACAACCTTGTGCCCAGCATACCTTGAGAACGTTTAGTACTACGAGTATTATTTACGAACTTGAATCATGTTATTGAGTGTGCTTGTTGAGTCTCTACTTTTGAGCTCGTTTGCAAGGTCTTGCGTTATTCATGAAGAACATTGAAATTTAGGCATGTATAAGACATGTTTTGAAGGTCGACTCTTGTGCACTTGTTCTTATCTATTTGTGAAAGCCATAGTTTGGATGAACAGAAAGCATGAGTGTCCAGAGTCGTTATCTCTTACCGTGGTCATTAAGTGTGCTTTGGTTTATGTTTACTTTAGGACAAGTAAAGGTTTGGTTTGGGGGAGTTTGATGTGCATATTTTATATGCACATTTACACACTTATTCGCCCCCATTTCAGTCTTACTTATAGCTCATTTGAGCCGATTTCATGTCATATCCCTCGCCTATGCTACTTTGGTATGTTTTGTTCCTCCATTGCAGGTTTAGGACTTCTCGGGGTGCTTTTGGATGCATTTTGGATAGTTTGAAGGGAAATAGATTGAGTTCTAGATATGTGATTGAGGCGATTCAAAATGGATAAGATAGATCTCTTTCTTAGCTTCGGAATGAGACCAAGAACGCCAAAATCCGCCAAGTAACGAAAAAATGGCGGACGTTTTAAGTTCAGTGTGCGGTGCAGGAATTTAACACTGCCACCGATCGGCAATGCCTACCACCGATCGGCAATGCCTACCACCGATCGTCAGAGACATCCTGGGGGCCCTTTCCACTTCTTCCTAAGCCTTGTGGACACTTCATACAAGCCCACCTATCGGTGGGAGCCCACATCTACCTTGAACTATCAAATGAAGACCTATAGAGGACAACTCAAGCCCACACCTATCGTCAAGACCCATCCACCGATCGGTGGGCTAGGACACCGATCGTACACACTTCTTGAAGCCCACTCCGATCGGGAAGCTAGGACACTGATCGGCAATGACAAGCCCACTTTCGTTTTCTACCTCTCGAATCTACTGGGCAAGCTATTGAGCAACGGGACCGAAGCTTTCCGAAGCCCAAGTCACTCAGAAGAAACATCGAAGCCCAAAGGAGAAAACCTAGCTCTATATGAAGGAGAAGTGAAGAGAGTGAGGGGGTATCTCTCCCTAGACGCAAGATCCCTTGTCACGGATCGAGTTTCCGCTCAAAAACTCCATTTTAGATTATTGTTTACATTTTTAGTCGATTAGTTTTAAGTTTTCGTTCGTTTTTGTACTTCCGCCGATCGGGATACTCTTCTGCCGATCGACATAGCCTTGTATTCAGACCTATTTCAGGTTTCTTTGTTTCGCATTTAGTTATTTCGTTCGTTTATTGTTTCCACATCGCTTTGCTATGATGTCTTATGCTAATACAGTAGTTCATATGCTTAGATCTATCACCATGAGTAGCTAATCTGCATGCTAGGGCTAGGGTGAACTATTGTGGATCCGGGATTTGGGGGTTCCAATTAAACCGTTTATGCATCTGAACCTATGTTTGATTTAATTGTCGTTTGACTGACCTAGGACGCTAGGTTATCATTTGTTTAGTGTATTTCCCCTGAGACTGACCAAGTGATTGGGAAGATAGACCTGACACCAATCGGCATAGCCTTATACCGATCGGTAGACATATAGGATAGTGATTTCTGTGAGACCGAACCAGTTATCAGAGTCGCTAGGGGTGGTTAGGAGGCCGAACAAGCAACTTTCTGACCCTTTAGGCTGTTTAGACCTCTGCTGACCTATCCCGTTGATACATAGTGATCCCGTTTCAGCCCTAGTTTTTCCTTCATCTGATTTTTCGTACCCTTTATATTGCATTTTGATTATTGCTTTCGTTTGTTATCCCTCTTTCTCAACCTCTCAAACTATTAAAACCTGTTACTTGGCAGAACTGAACTTGACCCTAGATTTGATTAGATCGACCGCCTCCCTGTGATCGACCCGGACTTATCACTAGCTGCCCTAGTTAGTTTTATTTTGGACCTATATATTATTGTTTGATATGTTTGATATCGGATTTATAACGACATAAATATCGCGCATCAAAATGGCGCCGTTGCCGGGGAGGCAATAGTTTCAAATTGATTTTTAGGGTCTTTAGGTTCAGTTTTATCTCTACACCGATCGGTCAGACCTACCGCCGATCGGTGCTCTTGCTTTCTGACTGTTTTCTCTAAGTTTTTATGCACAGGAGACGTTCTGGGATCCTACTTACATTCGATCCTGAACCAGAAAGGACCCTGCGCAAGAATCAAAGACATGCAGAGAGTATTAGTGAGCAATTGTCAACATCTTCACCATCACCTACAATATCACCTACATCAACCCCACCAACATCACCAAGAACCACAATGCCTAAACTTAGTGATGAAGGGATGCCTACTGCTGCACAGGTGCCCACAGGGACTCTCAGCCCTAACCTCACAGCAACCAACTTTAAAATTGACCCATCCTTCTACAACCTCATCCACAAAGAACAATTTTGGGGTGCACCATCCGAAGACCCAGCTCGCCACATAAACAGATTTTGTGACCTTTGCCAATTGATCACCCACGAAGGGGTGACACAAGATCAACTCCGGAGGATGATGTTCGCTCATTCATTGAGGGACAAAGCATCATCTTGGCGGGAAACCTTGCCGGTCGCAACTAGCAATACATGGGCCACCCTAGTCCTTGCTTTCTACAGGAAGTTTTTCCCGCCGGAGAGGACGGCCAACCTAAGGATGCAAATCACCGGGTTTAGACAGCGCCTCAATGAGAATCTCTACGATGCTTGGGAGAAGTTCAAAACCCTGGAGAAGCAATGCCCACATCATGGGTTTGGAGAAGGGTTCATGGCGATGACATTCTACAATGCCTTAACAGCGGACTCGAGGAGGACCTTAGATTCAGCAGCTAATGGGATGTTTTCTTCTGTGGAGGTTGCTGAGGCTCGTAACATCATTGAAACTATGGCCAGCCATAGTATCCGGTATGGCCAGTCAAGTACCACAGTTGGTGCTATAGGGGATGATTCTTATTTCCAGCAGAGCATGACCTCGCAGATCGAGGATCTGAAAGCACAGTTGGCCAATTTGAAGGTAAACACAGCTCCACCAATCAGCCCTATACCCTCACCGATCAGTGCCACTCTGGACAATTTTGGGTACCCAGGGGTAGTAGAACAAGTTGCTGCTTATCAGAACTATCAGCAGCAGAACTTCAACCAGCAGTACAACAGGCCAAACCCTCAGTACCAGCACCCACCGATCGGCCAACCATCTCAACCGATCGGTCAAGTTCCATACCAGCAACAAAACAGACCTCAACCCTTCAAGCCTCCTACATTCACAGATATGAACGATTTGAGGATGATGCTGATGGGAATGCAAAAAAGCCAGGAGCACCTCATTGCTCAAGTGGCTAAAATGGACCAAAAAAGGCGGGGGCTATTAAGAACTTGGAGATTCAGATTGCTCAACTAGCAGCCTCACAAGCTCAGAGGCAGCAAGGCCAACTACCATCTCAGCCTAGCAAGTCTCCTGACCAAGTCCATCATGTGAATGCCATAACATTGAGGAGTGGGACCACCTATGAGGCTGAGGACAGAGCAGTAAGTTCTGAGAAGAATGCTGAGAGGTCTGAGAAGCAGAAAAACGAAGAAAATGGCCAGAATATCACTCACACTGATCGACCCATACCCTATACCGATCGGTCTGAACTTTTCAAAGCTTCTGGGAATGATGATGAAGCTGGTTTGGGCAAGGGGAAGCAGTCAGAAGAAGCTGGGACGAAGATTAAACTTCCTTTCCCTAGTCGTCTCAAGAAGAAATCCCCCTATGAGGAACAATTCGGTAAGTTCAAAGAGGAATTTATGACTCACGTGATTGGCATAGCCATCCGAGATCAACCGGGCACGGAGATTCGCCCCTTGCCGGTCTGCCGAGTGAACTATGGCCCAACCATCCTCCTGTGGATGCTCGTGCTGTTTGGAGGCCAAGAGAGGCCTGTGCTGATAACATTCCCTACACTTGATCCGAAGCTAAACAAGGTCATGCGGGACCTAACTGAAACCAGCGCTTCCGGGAGGCAACCCGTTGTTATTTGCTTTTCGTTTTTTGGAACAATCTTATTTCAGTTGTAATAGTTAGACAATTTTTGCTTTCGTTTTGAGACATTTTAAGACATTGTGTGAGATGAGAGCGAGAGAGACATTTTTCCTCCTGTTTTGTAATGCTACAGGTAATGACGGAGCCGTCTAGCTGATGATAGCTCGGGATGGTGAGGACCTATTCACCATTCACCGCCTTGCTTTGAACCGGTTTGGGGGAACTCTCACTCATTCTGTAAGTCTACCTTCTTCACTTTCACTCTCACCTGCATTCCCCATTCTCCTTTAACCACCTTTGCTCTGATTTTCGTCAATTGAGGACAATGACGAGTTTGGTTTGGGGGAGGGTTTTGGTTGTGTGCTTCATTCATATGTACTATAAGCAGTTGCATGTTCATACGTGAAAATAAAATTTTTTAGAACTGTTTATGTGTGTGTATTGGTTTGAGATGTGCAAAACGACGATGAAGATATATACACTTAGCTTAATTCATCTCAACTGTGGCCTAACTTATATGATATGACATATTGAGATTAGATTGGATTAACGAGTCTAACATGTCTAAATTGACTTGTTTGATGTGAATCTACTTTGTATCGAAATGCTTCTCAATGACGTACTGTAATTCTTAACCTGTATGCTCGTGCTTGATTCATAAGTGTGAATATTGACTCGTTGTAGTTTCCGAAGGTATGCACCCTAGGTCCGCGGACCGGGCATTCACTTAAATTTGAACTCCACTTAGCCAAATTGCCTTGATTCGTCCCTTTAGATGTAGGATCCACTCTTTATTGACCACGTTTCACAAGACTATATTGACTACCTTGGTTACAACCTTACAAATTATGAACTACATCGTAAAAACATCCTACCCAGACTGTAATGGTTGCGTATAGGAGAGTTATGTCACGAAAACGTGTCAAATGAAGAAAAGGGCCTGATTTTTGAAGTTTTTGAGCTGATACCTATCGGTGTGGCCTAGTGCACCGATCGGTGAAGATAGTATACCGATCGGCATCCCCCTGTTTTTGGCCTGTTTCAGTGTTATATGAATGTCTGGAGAATAATTCAGCTTCATAGCAAGTTATACAGCAAGAATAGTGATCGAAAGTTGAGTTTCCAAACAATAAAGTGAAATACTGAGATCTATTGTGAAGGTAGCAGTTCCAAAATGGTGCTATCAATACATGAATGTGAATTCCTATTGTGTGAAGTGCAATTACCGAAGTTATGATAATGTCAAGAGATTCGAATTTTTGCCTATGATCGGTATTGGTTAATGTTATGGTCGTCTGGGTCTTTTCATTAGTGGTAGCGCAACCACCAGTTTTTTTTGAGCCCCAAACTCCCATACGCGTTAGCACGCACCCATCTTTCACCTATTGAACATAGCCCCATTACAACCTTGTGCCCAGCATACCTTGAGAACTTTTAGTACTACGAGTATTATTTACGAACTTGGATCATGTTATTGAGTGTGCTTGTTGAGTCTCTACTTTTGAGCTCGTTTGCAAGGTCTTGCGTTATTCATGAAGAACATTGAAATTTAGGCATGTATAAGACCTGTTTTGAAGGTCGACTCTTGTGCACTTGTTCTTATCTATTTGTGAAAGCCATAGTTTGGATGAACAGAAAGCAGGAGTGTCCAGAGTCGTTATCTCTTACCGTGGTCATTAAGTGTGCTTTGGTTTATGTTTACTTGAGGACAAGTAAAGGTTTGGTTTGGGGGAGTTTGATGTGCATATTTTATATGCACATTTACACACTTATTCGCCCCCATTTCAGTCTTACTTATAGCTCATTTGAGCCGATTTCATGTCATATCCCTCGCCTATGCTACTTTGGTATGTTTTGTTCCTCAATTGCAGGTTTAGGACTTCTCGGGGTGCTTTTGGATGCATTTTGGATAGTTTGAAGGGAAATAGATTGAGTTCTAGATATGTGATTGAGGCGATTCAAAATGGATAAGATAGATCTCTTTCTTAGCTTCGGAATGAGACCAAGAACGCCAAAATCCGCCAAGTAACGAAGAAATGGCGGACGTTTTAAGTTCAGTGCGCGGTGCAGGAATTTAACACTACCACCGATCGGCAATGCCACCTACCGATCGACCAAGGGCCAATTGGCCTACCACCGATCGGCAGAGACATCCTGGGGGCCCTTTCCACTTCTTCCTAAGCTTTGTGGACACTTCATACAAGCCCACCTATCGCTGGGAGCCCACATCTACCTTGAACTATCAAATGAAGACCTATAGAGGACAACTCAAGCCCACACCTATCGTCAAGACCCATCCACCGATCGGTGGGCTAGGACACCGATCGTACACACTTCTTGAAGCCCACTCCGATCGGTAAGCTAGGACACCGATCGGCAATGACAAGCCCACTTTCGTTTTCTACCTCTCTAATCTACTGGGCAAGCTATTGAGCAACGGGACCGAAGCTTTCCGAAGCCCAAGTCACTCAGAAGAAACATCGAAGCCCAAAGGAGAAAACCTAGCTCTATATGAAGGAGAAGTGAAGAGAGTGAGGGGGTATCTCTCCCTAGACGCAAGATCCCTTGTCACGGATCGAGCTTCCGCTCAAAAACTCCATTTTAGATTATTGTTTACATTTTAGTCGATTAGTTTTAAGTTTTCGTTCGTTTTTGTACTTCCGCCGATCGGGATACTCTTCTGCCGATCGACATAGCCTTGTATTCAGACCTATTTCAGGTTTCTTTGTTTCGCATTTAGTTATTTCGTTCGTTTATTGTTTCCACATCGCTTTGCTATGATGTCTTATGCTAATACAGTAGTTCATATGCTTAGATCTATCACCATGAGTAGCTAATCTGCATGCTAGGGCTAGGGTGAACTATTGTGGATCCGGGATTTGGGGGTTCCAATTAAACCGTTTATGCATCTGAACCTATGTTTGATTTAATTGTCGTTTGACTGACCTAGGACGCTAGGTTATCATTTGTTTAGTGTATTTCCCCTGAGACTGACCAAGTGATTGGGAAAATAGACCTGACACCAATCGGCATAGCCTTATACCGATCGGTAGACATATAGGATAGTGATTTCTGTGAGACCGAACCAGTTATCAGAGTCGCTAGGGGTGGTTAGGAGGCCGAACAAGCAACTTTCTGACCCTTTAGGCTGTTTAGACCTTGGCTCGACCTATCCCTTTGATACATAGTGATCCCGTTTCTGCCCTAGTTTTTCCTTCATCTGATTTTCGTACCCTTTATATTGCATTTTGATTATTGCTTTTGTTTGTTATCCCTCTTTCTCAACCTCTCAAACTATTAAAACCTGTTACTTGGCAGAACTGAACTTGACCCTAGATTTGATTAGATCGACCGCCTCCCTGTGATCGACCCGGACTTATCACTAGCTGCCCTAGTTAGTTTTAGTTTGGACTTATAAATATTGTTTGATAGCGGACTTAGAACGACATAAATCTCGCTTATCAAAATGGCGCCGTTGCCGGGGACGAGATTTTCTGATTAATTTGGTGTTTCTTTTCTGTTCGAAGTGACTTCTGTGAAATTCTACCCTTATACCGATCGGTATATACCCCCACTGATCGGTCTGTCTATTTTCTGACTGTTTTCTGCAAGTTTGTATGAGCAGGAGAAATTCTGCTGCCCTGCTGAACTTCGATCCTGAACCAGAAAGATTACTGCGTAGAAATCGAAGGCTGGCTGACAACGAAAGCACTCATACACCCACAATAACACCTACATCTTCACCATCACCTACAATATCACCTACATCAACCCCACCAACATCACCAAGAACCACAATGCCTAAACTTAGTGATGAAGGGATGCCTACTGCTGCACAGGTGCCCACAGGGACTCTCAGCCCTAACCTCACAGCAACCAACTTTAAAATTGACCCATCCTTCTACAACCTCATCCACAAAGAACAATTTGGTGGTACGCTATCCGAAGACCCGGCGCGCCACATCAACCGATTTTGTGACCTTTGCCAATTGATCACCCACGAAGGGGTGACACAAGATCAGCTGAGAAGGATGATGTTTGCACATTCACTGAGGGACAAGGCATCATTCTGGCTGGAAACTGTGCCAGCAGCCACATCAAACTCTTGGGCCACCCTTGTCCTAGCATTCTACAGGAAATTCTTCCCTCCGGAGAGGACAGCCAACCTAAGGATGCAAATCACCGGGTTTAGGCAGCGGTTAAATGAGAGCCTATACGACGCATGGGAGAGGTTTAAGGGTCTGGAAAAACAGTGCCCACATCACGGGTTTGGTGAAGGGTTCATGGCGATGACATTCTACAATGCCTTAACAGCGGACTCGAGGAGGACCTTGGATTCAGCAGCTAATGGGATGTTTTCTTCCGTGGAGGTTGCTGAGGCTCGTAACATCATTGAAACTATGGCCAGCCATAGTATCCGGTATGGCCAGTCAAGTACCACAGTTGGTGCTATAGGGGATGATTCTTATTTCCAGCAGAGCATGACCTCGCAGATCGAGGATCTTAAAGCACAGTTGGCCAGTTTGAAGGTAAACACAGCTCCACCGATCAGTCCTATACCCTCACCGATCGGTGCCCTCCAACAACAATACACTCTGGACAATTTTGGGTACCCAGGGGTAGTAGAACAGGTTGCTGCTTATCAGAACTATCAGCAGCAGAACTTCAACCAGCAGTACAACAGGCCAAACCCTCAGTACCAGCATCCACCGATCGACCAACCATCTCAATCGATCGGTCAAGTTCCATACCAGCAACAAAACAGACCTCAACCCTTCAAGCCTCCTACATTCACAGATATGAACGATTTGAGGATGATGCTGATGGGAATGCAGAAAAGCCAGGAGCACCTCATTGCTCAAGTGGCTAAAATGGACCAAGAAAAGGCGGGGGCTATTAAGAACTTGGAGATTCAGATAGCTCAACTAGCTGCCTCACAAGCTCAAAGGCAGCAAGGCCACCTCCCATCTCAGCCTAGCAAAACCACCGATCATGTCCACCATGTGAATGCCATAACATTGAGGAGTGGGACCACCTATGAGGCTGAGGACAGAGCAGTAAGTTCTGAGAAGAATGCTGAGAGGTCTGAGAAGCAGAAAAACGAAGAAAATGGCCAGAATATCACTCCCACCGATCGACCCATACCCTATACCGATCGGTCTGAACTTTTCAAAGCTTCTGGGAATGATGATGAAGCTGGTTTGGGCAAGGGGAAGCAGTCAGAAGAAGCTGGGACGAAGATTAAACTTCCTTTCCCTAGTCGTCTCAAGAAGAAATCCCCCTATGAGGAACAATTCGGTAAGTTCAAAGAGGTACTTACTAAACTTGACATCACTATTCCTTTTCTAGATATAGTTTTGCAAGTACCCTCATATACTAAGTTTCTCAAAGATCTGTTGAACCGTAAGAAGACACTCCCCAAGGTTGGGACTGTCGCTTTCACAGAAAGGTGTAGTGCACCTCGACAAAGCGACTCTCCACCTAAACTTGCTGACCCAGGTAGCTTTAGTATCCCATGTGTCATAGGCACCATTAACGTCGAAAATGCTCTTTGTGACCTAGGTGCTAGTGTAAGCGTCCTACCCTTGTCCTTAGCTAAGAAGATGGGCTTGACCCAACTCAAGAGCTCAAACATGACGATACAAATGGCGGATAGGACCACCTCACGACCCTTGGGTTTACTTGAGGACGTACCGGTTATGATTGGAGGGTATTTCATTCCTGTGGATTTCGTAGTGTTAGACATACCCGAGGATGCTAACATCCCTATCATATTAGGGAGACCATTTTTACACACTACGGGGGCTTTAATCGATGTGGCTAAGAAGACCATGACTTTTAAGGTGGGTGGTGAGCTTCTGGTATTTAAATCTTCTAGTAAACCACCTGCACCTTTAGTTATAAGGACAGAACCCCTTGAAAATGAGCAAAAGACCCCAGAACCTGTACCCACCGATCGGCCTCACACCCTTGCCGATCGGCATCCACCCCCCACAGAGCTCCATGATCATCCCCTGCCCCAGATTTTTAGTTCTGACCTTCCCCTGTCTCCTGCTAGTGTTGATGCTATGAGTTCTGCCTGTTCTGTTAATGTTATATCTCCGTCTCACATCTTTGGAGACACCTTGGAGACTTTTCAACCTTTGGATGCAGGAATTTATGACTCACGTGATTGGCGAGGCCATCCGAGATCAACCGGGCACGGAGATTCGCCCCTTGCCGGTCTGCCGAGTGTACTATGGCCCAACCAGCCACCTGTGGATGCTCGTGCTGTTTGGAGGCCAAGAGAGGCCTGTGCTGATGACATTCCCTACACTTGATCCGAAGCTAAACAAGGTCGTGCGGGACCTAACTGAAACCAGCGCTTCCGGGAGGCAACCCGTTGTTATTTGCTTTTCGTTTTTGGAACAAACTTATTTCAGTTGTAATAGTTAGACAATTTTTGCTTTCGTTTTGAGACATTTTAAGACATTTGTGAGATGAGAGCGAGAGAGACTTTTTTCCTCCTGTTTTGTAATGCTACAGGTAATGACGGAGCCGTCTAGCTGATGATAGCTCGGGATGGTGAGGACCTGTTCACCATTCACCGCCTTGCTTTGAATCCGGTTTGGGGGAACTCTCACTCATTCTGTAAGTCTACCCTCTCCACTTTCACTCTCACCTGCATTCCCCATTCTCCTTTAACCACCTTTGCACCGATTTTCGTCAATTGAGGACAATGACGAGTTTGGTTTGGGGGTGGGTTTTGGTTGTGTGCTTCATATGTGCTTCATTCAAATGTACTATAAGCAGTTGCATGTTCATATGTGAAAATAAAAATTTTAAGAACTGCTTATGTGTGTGTAATGGTTCGAGATGTGCAAAACGACGATGAAGATATATACACTTAGCTTAATTCATCTCAACTGTGGCCTAACTTATATGATATGACATATTGAGATTAGATTGGATTAACGAGTCTAACATGTCTAAATTGACTTGTTTGATGTGAATCTACTTTGTATCGAAATGCTTCTCAATGTCGTACTGTAATTCTTAACCTGTATGCTCGTGCTTGATTCATAAGTGTGAATATTGACTCGTTGTAGTTTCCGAAGGTATGCACCCTAGGTCCGCGGACCGGGCATTCACTTAAATTTGAACTCCACTAAGCCAAATTGCCTTGATTCGTCCCTTTAGATGTAGGATCCACTCTTTATTGACCACGTTTCACAAGACTATATTGACTACCTTGGTTACAACCTTACAAATTATGAACTACATCGTAAAAACATTCTACCCAGACTGTAATGGTTGCGTATAGGAGAGTTATGTCACCAAAACGTGTCAAATGAAGAAAAGGGCCTGATTTTTGAAGTTTTTGAGCTGATACCTATCGGTGTGGCCTAGTACACCGATCGGTGAAGGTGTTTGACGGTCGGCAAGCCCCTGTTTTTGGCCTGTTTCAGAGTTATATGAATGTCTGGAGAATAATTCAGCTTCATAGCAAGTTATACAGCAAGAATAGTGATCGAAAGTTGAGTTTCCAAACAATAAAGTGAAATACTGAGATCTATTGTGAAGGTAGCAGTTCCAAAATGGTGCTATCAATACATGAATGTGAATTCCTATTGTGTGAAGTGCAAATACCGAAGTTATGATAATGTCAAGAGATTCGAATTTTTGCCTATGATCGGTATTGGTTAATGTTATGGTCGTCTGGGTCTTTTCATTAGTGGTAGCGCAACCACCAGTTTTTTGAGCCCCACACACCCATACGCGTTAGCACGCACCCATCTTTCACCTATTGAACATAGCCCCATTACAACCTTGTGCCCAGCATACCTTGAGAACTTTTAGTACTACGAGTATTATTTACGAACTTGGATCATGTTATTGAGTGTGCTTGTTGAGTCTCTACTTTTGAGCTCGTTTGCAAGGTCTTGCGTTATTCATGAAGAACATTGAAATTTAGGCATGTATAAGACCTGTTTTGAAGGTCGACTCTTGTGCACTTGTTCTTATCTATTTGTGAAAGCCATAGTTTGGATGAACAGAAAGCAGGAGTGTCCAGAGTCGTTATCTCTTACCGTGGTCATTAAGTGTGCTTTGGTTTATGTTTACTTGAGGACAAGTAAAGGTTTGGTTTGGGGGAGTTTGATGTGCATATTTTATATGCACATTTACACACTTATTCGCCCCCATTTCAGTCTTACTTATAGCTCATTTGAGCCGATTTCATGTCATATCCCTCGCCTATGCTACTTTGGTATGTTTTGTTCCTCAATTGCAGGTTTAGGACTTCTCGGGGTGCTTTTGGATGCATTTTGGATAGTTTGAAGGGAAATAGATTGAGTTCTAGATATGTGATTGAGGCGATTCAAAATGGATAAGATAGATCTCTTTCTTAGCTTCGGAATGAGACCAAGAACGCCAAAATCCGCCAAGTAACGAAGAAATGGCGGACGTTTTAAGTTCAGTGCGCGGTGCAGGAATTTAACACTACCACCGATCGGCAATGCCACCTACCGATCGACCAAGGGCCAATTGGCCTACCACCGATCGGCAGAGACATCCTGGGGGCCCTTTCCACTTCTTCCTAAGCTTTGTGGACACTTCATACAAGCCCACATATCGCTGGGAGCCCACATCTACCTTGAACTATCAAATGAAGACCTATAGAGGACAACTCAAGCCCACACCTATCGTCAAGACCCATCCACCGATCGGTGGGCTAGGACACCGATCGTACACACTTCTTGAAGCCCACTCCGATCGGTAAGCTAGGACACCGATCGGCAATGACAAGCCCACTTTCGTTTTCTACCTCTCTAATCTACTGGGCAAGCTATTGAGCAACGGGACCGAAGCTTTCCGAAGCCCAAGTCACTCAGAAGAAACATCGAAGCCCAAAGGAGAAAACCTAGCTCTATATGAAGGAGAAGTGAAGAGAGTGAGGGGGTATCTCTCTTTCGACGCAAGATCCCTTGTCACGGATCGCGCTTCCGCTCAAAAACTCCATTTTAGATTATTGTTTACATTTTAGTCGATTAGTTTTAAGTTTTCGTTCGTTTTTGTACTTCCGCCGATCGGGATACTCTTCTGCCGATCGACATAGCCTTGTATTCAGACCTATTTCAGGTTTCTTTGTTTCGCATTTAGTTATTTCGTTCGTTTATTGTTTCCACATCGCTTTGCTATGATGTCTTATGCTAATACAGTAGTTCATATGCTTAGATCTATCACCATGAGTAGCTAATCTGCATGCTAGGGCTAGGGTGAACTATTGTGGATCCGGGATTTGGGGGTTCCAATTAAACCGTTTATGCATCTGAACCTATGTTTGATTTAATTGTCGTTTGACTGACCTAGGACGCTAGGTTATCATTTGTTTAGTGTATTTCCCCTGAGACTGACCAAGTGATTGGGAAAATAGACCTGACACCAATCGGCATAGCCTTATACCGATCGGTAGACATATAGGATAGTGATTTCTGTGAGACCGAACCAGTTATCAGAGTCGCTAGGGGTGGTTAGGAGGCCGAACAAGCAACTTTCTCATCCTTTAGACTGTTTAGACCTTGGCTCGACCTATCCCTTTGACACCATAGTGAACCCGTTCTGCCCTAGTTTTTTCCTTCATCTGATTTTCGTACCCTTTTTATTGCATTTCGATTATTGCTTTTGTTTGTTATCCCTCTTTCTCAACCTCTCAAACTATTAAAACCTGTTACTTGGCAGAACTGAACTTGACCCTAGATTTGATTAGATCGACCGCCTCCCTGTGATCGACCCGGACTTATCACTAGCTGCCCTAGTTAGTTTTAGTTTGGACTTATAAATATTGTTTGATAGCGGACTTAGAACGACATAAATCTCGCTTATCACGCATAGAAGCTTCAGTTTCCCAAGTCTCTTCTTCGACATTAGCACTTCTCCACAAGATTTTCACCAAAGGAACTACTTTACTTCTCAACTTCCTATCCTTACGGTCTAGGATACGGATCGGCTTCTCTTCAAAGGATAGATTCGGTTCAAGCTCGGGCAAGTCCACTTGAAAGACATGGCTTGGATCACTTACATACTTTCTCAATTGAGAAACATGAAAAACATCATGAACCTTAGCCAAATTCGGCGGCAAACCCAACTTATAAGCAACGACACCAATCCTTTCTACAATATCAAAGGGTCCAATGTATTTCGGGCTCAATTTACCCTTAACACCAAACCTTTTAACACCCTTCATAGGAGACACCTTCAAGAACACTTTATCACCCACTTCAAACTCTAACGGCCTTCTTCGGATATCGGCATAAGACTTTTGACGGTCTTGAGCGGCTTTCATTCTATCACGAATGACCTTCACATTATCAATGGTTTCAACAAGAACATCGGGGCCTAAATCACGATTGTCACTCAATTGATTCCCACAAATCGGACTCCGACATTTCCTTCCATAAAGAGCTTCATATGGAGCCATCTTAATCGATGCATGATAGCTATTGTTGTAAGAAAACTCCACCAACGGTAAGCTCTTTTCCCAACTAGACTGAAAGTCAAGGGCACAAGCCCTAAGCAAGTCTTCTAAAGTCTGAATAGTCCTCTCAGTCTGACCATCTGTAGCGGCATGAAAAGCAGTACTCATCAACAACTTACTACCCATGGCCTCTTGTAAAGCTTTCCAAAATCTCGAACAGAATCTCGGATCTCGGTCGGATATAATCTCCAAAGGAACGCCATGATATCTAACAATTTCATCCACATAGGCTTTTGCTAAACGATCCAAATTCCAAGTTTCTTTGATCGGAATGAATCTAGCACACTTGGTCAATCGATCAACAACAACCCAAACAGCATCTTTACCTCCAACGGTCTTCGGCAAAGCCATAACAAAATCCATAGAAATAGATTCCCACTTCCATAGCGGAATAATCCAAACGGTTGTAGCAATCCCCCCGGGCCCTTTGTTCAATCTTCACTTGTTGGCAAGTCAACATCTTCCAACATAAGAACAACCATCACCCTATCAAAGTTTTCGGCCACCAAAATTGTAGCTTCAAATCCTTGTACAATCCTATCCACCACCCCGGGGGAATAAATAAGGTGAAAAGATGAGCTCATAAGAACTCGCTTTCCTCAAATTAAGAGCATTAGGAACAAATAAACGACCATGGAAACGAAGAAC
Source organism: Heliosperma pusillum (assembly GCA_022085475.1). Taxonomy (NCBI): domain Eukaryota; kingdom Viridiplantae; phylum Streptophyta; class Magnoliopsida; order Caryophyllales; family Caryophyllaceae; genus Heliosperma; species Heliosperma pusillum. The sequence goes on along the minus strand of JAIUZE010073400.1, from coordinate 22,077 downwards.
ACCTTCATCATCAAACTTGAAATCTTTACCTTTACCTTCAAGAATCTTGGCTTGAATAGACTTGTAGGTAAGATCATCAACTTGGCTTTCACGAATTTCACGGAGAAACACCGGTTCTGCAATCATAGCACCAACATGAACAAAACCACGCTCTACAAATTCCAAACTCAACCTTCGAAACTCGGCACAAAGATCAACAGGTAATACATGCAAAGCATTCAAAGCATGAGAAGCTTTCCTACTAAGGGCATCTGCAACCACATTCGCCTTCCCTTCATGATATAATAACTCAAAATCATAATCGTTCACCAATTCCAACCATCTTCTTTGCCTCATATTCAACTCTTTTTGAGTAAATATGTACTTCAAACTCTTGTGATCGGTGAAGATACGACAATGAACTCCAATTAAATAATGTCTCCACACTTTCAAAGCATGAACAACAGCGGCCAATTCTAAATCATGAGTAGGATAATTCACTTCATGAACTCTCAATTGCCTTGAAGCATAAGCCACCACCTTTCGATTCTGCATAAGAACACAACCTAAACCCATCTTTGAAGCATCACAATAGACATCAAAGTCTACTCCATCTTCAGGCAAAGTTAACACCGGAGCGGTAGTTAACCTCTTCTTTAACTCTTGAAACGCATTTTCACAAGCTTCACTCCATAGGAATTTTGTTTCCTTCTTCAACAATTGGGTCATAGGTCTAGCAAGCTTAGAGAAATCCTTGACAAATCTTCGATAATAACCAGCTAAACCAAGGAAACTTCGAATCTCTCTAATATCAGTCGGACTCTTCCAATCAACAACGGCCTCAATTTTGGAAGGATCCACCATAACACCTTCTTTAGAAATCACATGCCCAAGAAAGGACACTTTAGGTAACCAAAATTCACACTTAGAGAACTTAGCATACCACTTCTGACGACGTAGAACACCCAAAATAATCCTCAAATGAATAGCATGCTCATCTTCGGACTTGGAGAAAATAAGAATATCATCAATGAATACCACCACACACTTGTCAAGATACTCACTAAATGTGCGGTTCATCTGATCCATAAAGATAGCGGGAGCATTCGTCAATCCAAATGGCATTACTTTGAATTCATAATGACCATACCTCGTACTAAAAGCGGTCTTCGGAATATCAACATCTCGAACAGGAATTTGATGATAACCGGATCTCAAATCAATCTTGGAAAAAGTAGAACCACCCTTTAATTGATCAAACAAATCTTCAATTCTCGGTAAAGGATACCTATTCTTGATTGTAATCCGATTCAATTCACGATAATCAATACACAACCTCATAGAACCATCTTTCTTCTTTACAAAAAGAACAGGAGCACCCCAAGGCGAGGCACTAGGTCGAATAAAACCCTTCTCTATCATATCATCTAGCTGCTTTCTTAACTCTTTCAATTCAGACGGAGCCATACGATAAGGAGCTTTGGCAATAGGACCAGAACCAGGAACAAGATCAATAAAGAATTCAACATCACGCTCGGGAGGAATCCCGGGCAAATCTTCATGGAATACATCAACGAATTCTCGAACAATAGGCACATCTTCAATACTTGGCAAAGAGGCATTTGAAGAAGTCACAACACACAAGAATGCTTGGTGACCTTTTCTAACCATACTTACCAACTTCATAGCGGAAATTAAAGACACACCTTTACGGGGATGAGATCCCTTATAGGTTATTCTAACCCCTAAAGGACTCTTTAAATAAATCTTTTGATCACGACACTCGAACCTAGTATGATACATTGCTAGCCAATCGATACCTAGGATTATATCAAACTCTTCTAGAGGAAACTTAAGGAGATTACCGGGAAAGATAGAACCCGCAATAGATATTGGGACGTTTGGATAAAGGGTAGAACAAGAGATAATATCTCCGGAAGGTAAGGATATGGGAGTATCCTCACTAAATATAGGCTTGATCGATAATTTATTAGCATAGGACGATGACACAAAAGACATAGAAGCACCAGTATCAAATAAAATAAGACACGGTTGCTCTAAGATTGAGAACATACCCGTAATGATCTCGGGATGAGCATCGGCTTCAGCACGGCTCATGACAAAGATTGAACCCTTAGGTTTAGGAGGAGGAGGTAACTTTCGATCGGGGCAATCCTCGTAACGATGACCACCCTTTTGACAGAAATAGCAAAGATAAGGTCGGTTTGAACAAGGCACACCGGAATGGTGTGGTTGTCTACAACGATTACATTGACGACCTTGAGCTTGAGCTTGAGGAGCATAAGGCCTATGAGCCACATTTGAAGTAGCTCTAGGAATAAAAGGAGCAGGATTCCTCGTATTTGCATTGGAAGAAGGATTAAACCTCCTCTTGTTAGCATAGGAATTAGAAGGAGACGGAATAAACGGTCTCTTCCCAAAAGCATTCGGCCTAGGAGCATAAGAAGGAGAGGGATTATTCATCAAGGCTTCATCTCTAATAGCCTTCATTGAATTCTCGGCCCACAAGGCATCATCATAAAAATCTCTAAAGGAACTTGTATTCCTTCTCACTTTACTTTGAAGAACGGCACTCAACTTGTTACGTTAATAGAATGCTTGGTCTTCATCATCTCGGATAAGCCTCGCCGCAAAATGAGCGAGCTTATTAAACTCCGTAGTAAACTCTTGAGCTGATAAGTCGCCTTGTTTAAAGTCAATGAACTCTTTGAGCCTTTGCTGTTTAAGCTCTTTAGGATAGAATCTCCCTTCCACGAGAGCTTTAAAGCAAGCCCAGTTAAAGTCCTCTTCAAGAACAGCGGTGGCACTTGTGATAGCCCACCAGTTGTCGGCTTCCCTCACCAGAAAGTGCTTTGCGATCCTCACCTTGTCCTCTTCTCGGACTTGGTATAGATCGAACTGCTTCTCCATCTCACGGAACCAATCGGATAACTCCGTAGGGTCCGGTTCACCACCATACGTTACGATTTTACTCCTTGCTATTTGTCCAGCTACCCATGCATAGCCACCTTGATGGTTGTCTTCCCTTCTAGGGGGAACTTGGTTAGCTTGAGCTAACGCCGCATCTTGGTGATTTTTCAGCACTTGAGTGAGAGCTTCCATCATAACATTCTCAGCTAATCGTGGTCTAACCATCTTCATAAGAAACAAAAACAAATTAAGTTACTCCTATCAATTAGCATAAACAAATAGACTACCAAGTAAAGTCCTTAACTTCTACCCAATCTCTCATTTATTATTTCAAGGTCAAGTAGTTTAAGTTAGGGTTCACGTGTGTGCGTCGGGAGCGATAAAGCTCTGATACCAACTGTGACAACCCTCGCGAATGCGGAAATATAAAACATACAAGCATGTGAAATAATATGCGGAAATACGGTATTTTAAAAACTTTTATACATGCAAGATAAATAATACGAGGAGTGTCAAAATATTACAAACTAAGTACGAAATACAACAAAGAGACGGGGTCTCTCAAAATGTTAGCAAAGAACAAGTGTTTAGCAAAACTAGCTAAAATCGTCTAGAGGTGAAACTTCCAGGGACAACGCCCGCTAGCTCACACCCGAACCCAAAATAGCATAAGCAAAAGCCATCCATGCAAGCAACCTGTTCATCCATGAAAAACATGAACGCCACAGTCAGTGGGGAGTAACTCCGGGTTCTCCCAGCCATATCACATTAAACGTACATAAAAGGAAATACAAAAGTAGAAGCATGCATATATAGATATACATGTGAATACGATAAGGATAGATAGGCAATTCAATATATAATGATAAGAGCATATGAAGTACAAGTCCGAATCCATCATGTTATACAAAGACTCGGGGAAGACACTCTTAGGCAACCGAATACGCTCACTAGGGCTTACATCTCACCGTTAGCGGTATAAGTTTGATAAGATTGAGACTCGACAAACAAACCATGCCAAGACATGCGATGAATCATCAATAAATCCATCATATTATCATCCATTCACAACCAATACATTGACGGTGCCCAATCATGCAATGACCATGAATAATATCATGAAATCACGCATTCAAGACGACCACAAGACGAACATACTCTCACGGTAAATGAAACGCAAGCACCGTGTACATTGCAAGTATGATTAACAGGCATCCACGAGATAAACATTTCCTGAACGCATACACGATCACACATTTCGTATATGTAGGCTAATTTCCTCCGGTAGGACGACGATAATAATACGGTCCTAGTCTAAATCTGGCCAGAATCCGGAATCGCATTTTCCAGTTCGACATGCGATAAACGTTTCGCATCCAAGACTCGGTCATCATATGACGCCGAGTACCCCAAATTCGGGTAGCAAACATTCACGAAAGAGGCGGAAAAGAGCTCGAGCCACATAACAGCGGTACGCTACATGCAAATACACCAACTCGCAAGTACACAACATTTGACGGCCGGGTGCGAACAACGCAAAGCGTTCAACTCCCAACAACGTCGTCGTATGCCTACTACACCATGCAATTAAGCAGTAGGATACCTCTCCGTTCCGACATTCCAGCCTTACGAACGGGAAGGTAGCCAAGGGAATGAGAGTACAAAGCACAAGACAAAATAGTGCTCAAACCGTATCATTTGTAAAAACCGACTCAAAGTGGGACAGAGCAAAAACCGTCACAAAACATGTGATACAAGCGAATGAAAACTCATATATTCAAAACATTAATATTATAAGTCACTACGTAAAATTATACGATAAACGAACGATTAGAATTATTTTAAATGAAAACCGTAAACAACAATTACAAACATCTTCCAGCAGGAGCCAGCCGGTCAGGCTGACCGGCTGCCGGTCTACCGGCTTAGGCCAAACCTCATACGAAAAACCAATGTGAAATGTCAGTGTGTCCCCGCCGGTCAAGCTGACCGGCTGCCGGTCAACCGGCTGGGACCAAAGGGTCATTTGAAAACAAGGAAGAAAGAAGGGGTGTCTCAGCCGGTGGTCTGACCGGCTGCCGGTCGACCGGCTGAGCCCAACTTCATATTTCAAAATCACGTAAAAATGCCAAAATATACAGCAGGTGCCCCAGCCGGTGGTCTGACCGGCTGCCGGTCGATCGGCTGAGGTCCCTAGTACACGAAAATGCTTTGTTTCACCAAGGATCGACTTTTGATAATTATCGACTATCATTCTAATTCATCAATTCTCATGTGAATACTCAACAAACAACATCCATCAACAATAATACAAGTCATAAGTTTACTAACCATAATCTAAATACGGTTTCTATCCTAGAAATCACATAAAACACGTAAATGATATCAAGTAACCCTTCACCGTTACCTTTATGCGACTTCACTACTCGTCGAGCTCCTCTTCAATTAGAAAGTAGTCTGTGTCGGGATCTTGGAGGTCACCACTTACAAATAGATCATAAAAGATGAATAAAATTCATCTTGAGAAAGACGGAAAGTTTGAAAAGCGAGAAAGACGGTAATTTTATTATCAATACGGATAGAGGAAGGTAAGAGGGAAAGAATGAGACGAACTTACGCGAATTTCGACAAGAAACGAAGGAGATACGGTGATTCAAAGATCGGAAAGTTTATGGAGGCAAGGGTTTTGATTTTTGCTTAAGGAAGAAGTAAGGGATTTGGTTTGTGTTGAATAAAATAGGATAAGGGAGGTGTATGAGTATGTATAAGGAAAAAGTCAAGGAAAGTCAAACTTGCCTTAAGACGGGATTCTCATGGAATCTCGCGGAAATTCCAAATACGAACTCGGAAATTCTAAATTCGACTCGGAACAATAAATTCTAAATTAAAACTTAAAATTACTGAAAGATATTCGTAAAAATATTTTCACTAGGAAAATAGGGTACATTTCCGGGTGTTACACGGGGCCTAGGTCCATTTAGGATGATGTACATTTCAAGTGTGGGGAGGAAACATCTATTTAAAAAAATTCATAAAAATAGAAATTTTCAAAAATTTCAATTGATAAGAGGGATGTTATGACCCCTTTATCGAAGCAATATAGTATACAAAGCCTGCAAAATTTGCGCCAAACTCTCAAATTGGTTAAAAAAATAAAATAAAGGGTAATGGACAAATTGGTAAAAAATTTGAATGTTGGATAAATTGGTCAAAAAAAAGTAGTGTATTGGACAAATTGGTAAAAAAAAGCAGTGTATTGAACAAATTGGTAAAAAATGTTGATTGAGTGATATTTAGGCCAAATTAAATAAATTATCTTATTATTTATGAACAATTGGTAGATAATATTTATCGTTCTGGGTCGAGTCGAACCATTTCGAATTTCGTGAATTTTCAGGTCTATTACTATCAAGTTTATTAGGGGCAATGATTAGTTTATAAAATTAAACATTCGAGTGGTTCATACTGGTTCAAATCAATTCGGGTAACAAGTCATGATTGGATCCTAAGTTCGGGTAATGTGTCAGTTTGATTAAATTCTTCGGGTCGATTCAGTTTGGTCGGTTTGGGTCAATTTTACCCAATTGACCTGATCTAGTCTGAATAAAACCTATTTATTGTCAGTGTTGACTTAACTTTATATGGATCAATTTAGAGTATAGATGATTCGTCTGGATGCAAGTATTGCAAAAAATTTTGATTATAGTTTTTGGTTAATACAAATTTTGAATAGAGAACATAACTAATGATTTTTTATATTATATTTTTATAGTCTTTGGTTGATATCAAAACAATTGTCCCAACTCGAAAGCTAAGACTCGAGTTGACAAGACTCCAGAACTGAGAAGCAAAGAAAAACCCGTAACAGAATTGATATTAACTATTGATCTGATACGAATGGTTATCGTTGTAAACTAACCATTCCCTCAAATAAAATTTATAATAATAGCCTAAAAATGATCAAAGGTCGAAATGATCCGACCCGACCCGGCCTTATCCGAGTTCTAGTAAACCCGAAAATGACCCGACCCGAACTCGACTTACCCAAATTGTAAATCTAATTTCAAGTAAGATATAATTTACCCTTGCCCTCCATTTGCTCTTTGTGAGTGGGGCTTTACCCGTCTTAAGCTTAAGACGAGTCGACCTGTCTTTAAATGAGACTTGCTGATTTATATACTTTTTCATTAATAAAAGTTTTTTTATAATAATATTATTTATATATTTTGGCTTAAATATCACCTAATTAAACAATTTATAATAATTTTTCACCAATTCATAATTTTTTACCAATTCGTCCAACATGCTTCTTTTTTTACCAATTTGTCCAAAATCCTCTACTTTTTTTTTTTTACTAATTTGGGAGTTTGGCCGCAAAATTTGCTATTGGAGTTACACTTAAGATGATTGTCACATAGTCTTCCCATTAATGGCGTAAAGACACAATTAGTCTCCTGCAAAACGGGTATATCCATTGTATGAATGAAACGAGTCAAGTAGATATCATATAATAATATTTGGTAGGGTATAATAATAATAATTTAAATATAGTGGACCAGTTTAAAAAGGGAAACATAATCTTTAATGATTAAAGATTCCTATTTTCTAGCCCTAGTATCCTTTCCCCATAACGCTTATTCCACGTTTGTTTGCATTCCTATCATTACGATGCCTCTCTCTTTCATGCTTCTTCTCTTTTTCACGCTTCCTATCACTCTGCTCTCCATTACTGTCTTCACCCTCCTTATTTGTGTTTTGTGCTCAGTTCAAGCCTTTTTGTAGGTAGTTCCTCATTTATAATAATTTCTATTTGTATCCCATCATAGTTACGTTTTTTTTTTGTTTTCTATGCGTGAGTTGTATTTTTAAAATTTCAGGTATGACGAGGAAGATGGTAGCAAGAAAGGGCTTGGTTGAATCAACTTCAAGCGGTATTAAAGGTATTCTTTTTTAACTTAATCGTAGTGGGTTTTTATTTTGTAAAATAATTTAATTTTCGTTTTTTTTTTCTTAAAGTTAACGAAAACCCTTGACAAGAAATTGCAAATAAGGAAAAGAGGAAAATGACACCTGATGAAGAAGATGAAGTTGAGAATCGACCGATATTGGTTAATTTACCACATGACCCTGATATTGGTTAATTTAATTCATTTTGTAGGTACTACAATTTCATTTGTAGGATTAAATTATTAATCAATATGTTACCTAGTATGATCCCGTTGTTGTCATATATTTGCATTATGTATGAAAATATATTTGCATTCATAATTTGCTTCATGATATTGTTATTGGTTAGTTTTGCTTAGTTTGTAGTTGCTACCATTTAATTTGTAGGTGTTACTGGTTGCTCAACTTGTAACCTAGTATGGTCAGAATGTGACCATATATGGTATATGTTACTCATTATCCTTTCTTTAAAAGTAATCAATATGTAACCGAATATGATCTTGTTGTGGCCATATAATTGGATCCTGTATGAAAATATATTTGCATTCAGAATTTACTTCATGATACTGTTATTGATTAAGTTTGTTTAGTTTGTAGCCGCTACTATTTAATTTGTAGGAGTTACTGGTTACTCAATTTAGAACTTAGTATGGTCAGAATGTGACCATATATATGGTATATGTAGGTTAGTATCATCCTTTCGTTAAAACTAAGTATTTTTTTGCAGCTGTTTGTAACCAGTATGATGGGCTTAGTGGCCATATAGTAGCTGTTAACATATTATATCATTTTTTTGCATGTGTACTTAATCTTTGACAATGTGGTTTCAATTTCGTAGCCACGTGTGGCGAATTGGATGAGGACAAAGCGGGATTTTGAGATTGTGTCAAGGCTACATGAGATTAGGACTAAAGAACTGGAAAACCAACCTGTCTGATTGGTGAAAAGGGAAAAGGTATTGAGGAAGTTGAAGGAGAGTTCACACAAGCATTAAAGGACCCAGAGTTCTTGGCTACTTATCTTGCTCTTGGTGAGAGGATTAATGAGATGGGTCAAATGACATTGATTAAGCCACCCTCGTTTGACCGGAATCAACTTCACTGGTATTAATGATACCAACTGCCAAGAGCCTTCACAAAAGAATAGTGTCCATTTCCCAAAGCCACCTAGAGTGGCCAGCAAGAGCGTGTATGCTAGGAGGTGTTAGATTTAATTCGAATAGAGACATAAACTTCATACTAAATTATTCGGGAAATACTAAATGCGGAAGCGTACCTTATTATATGACAAAAGGTTGGGATGAACCGCCTGAAGGGACGATCTTTGGGATTAGGTCTTCTAGTAGACACACATACCAATAGTATCTTTCTAAAGATGGGAGGCGGGGAGATTAGGTTATCGTGTGCTACCAGGGACCATAACCCGGTGACTACATATAGTCTTCTTAGTCTAATGCGCCCATCATGCATTAGAAACCTAATGGGTATCTACACTAGTAAATAGTATGGCCCATACTTGTTAAGACGTACATAATCTCATATTTATACACCGTAGTGGATCACTTTATATTTGAGGGTAACTTAACATATAGCGTACAAATACAATTATAACTGTATTAATAATTTGTCCACATATATTATTGTATTAGGCCCATATTTCTTACAATATCCCACTTGGGCCAAATACATTCATATATTGTGACACCTGATAATTGTATTTACAATAACCTTATGAGCTCAAAAAGTGCTATTAACAAACTAAACGTCTTAAGCAATTCATTCCATCAATTATACCAACATAGGATTAAAGCGGCCTTTGCTACAGTTTATCGTAGCAGGACCCTCAATGGTCACATATGCTAATATAACCAACGACATGAATCGAGTAGGGGAGTGTAGCATGGAAATAGCATCCGAATGTGATCCTTATATGCATATTTCCAACTGGTCCACCTTAGTGAGATCAACCATAATAATACAGAGTGAAACTGGAAACCGAAAACCTTATTTCTGCAGAACTTTAATAACCGTAATCTTTAATGTGTCTAACATGACAAACTCCCACTTAAACCGAATTTCCTTAAAACCGAAACACCCATTAGAGCAATGAGCTCAAGAAAGACCGTGGGTGGTAATTCCTTAATAAGCGGATCCGCAAAATGGAGTTTGTATCAACATGTATAATTGACACCTTTTCACTCTGAATTGTTTCTTAAACAATAGATCACTTGTAATGTCATTAGAAACTGTAACTATCACATTTGTCACAAATTACTTAAGTGGTCTTTCAATACCGTAGTGAATTTGCAGCCTAGTGACAAATGTTCATAACCAACTAGGAGTCGAAATAGTGAATGCTTTCAACCTGAATTGATCTCCTATAAGTAATGTTTTGTTCCAAATGTAATGACAAATAATACGTTTGGCTGCCCTTACTGGATCCAAGATCCTAATCTATATTGCCTTACTATCTGTCAAACTGTAGAATGTATGAAATATCCAAACACATACAAACTTAGTAAATAACACATTACTTAAACACGTGAAATAAAACCTGAAACACGTGAATTTAAGCATTACTGTATATGATGAATATTTTCTTTAGGCCGTTAATGAGACAAAATTTGTCTCCTTTACTGAAAGGGTATTAATAAGAAATATTTACTAACTCCCACTGAATCTTCAGTATATACAATCATCAACCACATTCATGAAAGATCAAATAAGATGACAGCCTTGTAGTTTTGTATTCTTTATGACAGATAACCTTACTTGAGTTTTATTGGATGAATTACCTTAATTTGAAAAACATCTACTTTGAATATATTGAATCAAATTTTTTGTTACTGCACTTAATAGTTTCATAAATGTCACCATTGAGAAGCAAATCTTTAACACTCATCTAATCTAACTGAAAAACTGAATATCCCAAATTATCCTTATAGTCATTGTTGACAAGAAGAAATATAGTGTCACATTACCTTTTGAACTCTTCTTGGTAACAAATGTATATTTGAGACCAATATATCTCACGGCTATACGTAATGGAACAAGGTCCATATATCATTGTCCACAAAATGACTTGTTTCCTTATTACCTTATGGCATTAGTCCACTTATGTGAGTTAGAACCTTCAATGGTTTGGCAAAAGAAGATTGGATCATCTATACCATTTCATTATCTAACTCTTATTGCAACTTGTTAGTCATTCATTACATTGTTATCCATTTCTATCCAGATAGGAACAATATAGTTAATGTAGTTGCATTTATCCTTAAGAAGTGGATCTTTTAATGAATTGGTTCTTGAGATATTTGAGTTTGTTCTACCGAATTGATCTACGATCCTGTACAAGGAGACCCAATACAATGTCAATTACCTTTTCTCCCATTCAAACTCAATATCCTTAATGAACCCCTGAATTTTCGTCTTAAACAACTTGATTGTGGGATCGTAGCCATATTACCCTTACAACTTTAAGTATATTCCAACAAAATAGTTATTGTCTATCTTTAAGTCCAACTATTAACCTTATGATTTTTAAACCTCAGCCTTAATTAGTTGGACATACCAAATGTGTAAATCATTTACACTATGAATAAATAGACAATGCTATTGTTAGAACTTTATCCAAAATAACTCCAGTCTTAAGAACTTATTACTAGAGTCAAGGAAAAAGTATGAATAATCACACTTCCTAACAAGCCTTAGGATCTTGTTTATCCATATTAAGAATCCTCATATGGTGTAATAATATCAAATACAAGATCGAATTTCTCATTTAAATTACACTTGATGTTGTTATTCTTAATAGTCATTTTGCCATAGTATTTACTCTTATGATCAAAGATGACATAATTAATCCTTTACTGAGTACTATGTCTCAATCAAATATTACTGAAAACATCAAGAACTTAAAACTTCTCACAAATGAAATTTAGATATCCAGGCTTAAGTTTCGTCTACACATTAACATAACGATTTAAACCATTAATACTTAGAGTATAAAATGGTTCACCTGCCCGTAGATGTTAGTAATAAGACACATAAAATTCTTTTGATATCCAATCTCCCTTTTATATCTTTGTCCCCTTAAATATGAAAATCCAAAGTTAGGGGTCAACAATTTCATTTTGGCACAAAACGTTTCCTTTAATGTGTCATACCAAAAAGAAATTGTCGCTTATAACTTATTCTTTATATCCACTGAACCTTAATGTAAGTTTACTTTAAAAATATTCAGATCTAAACTGTATAAAGCTATCAAAAATGATGGATTCACCTCTATTTGAATTTGGAAGACACAAAATTAATTATTTCTCATTGGACAAAGGACCAAATTTGTCCATACGAAAAATAATCAAGCTCCACTTAAGGTGGTACAAATATTTTCCATACTCAAATAAAGGAACAAGTCATTAATGATAACTAAATTAGTTGACTGTCTCAAACTAAGATGATAACATTCCCCAAATAGATGAATCTTTTATCATCACTTGGCTTGTCTCATCTTAATTATACTTGCAACAATATTTTGATATGAGTGACAAAACCAAATCCACCCACCTAGCATGATTGGATATAAAAAATTAACCTTAGACAAACCTAAAATGAGAAGTGTACCCTTACCGACACGCGAGACGTTGAAACTGGTACTAGATTTCCTTAGGTGTTAAAACTCTTAACAAACTAACGACTAAAAGTCTAACCTTATGTTTCTTGTTATTTCTTTGAGTTTGACTTTTGCAGCTTCTTAATTAACAGAATTAACTTAAATAATGCCCTTAAATATTTCCTTAATGCCACCTTAGATAATCACTAAACATGTATTTTGAATGTGCTACTCCACAAATCACGTGAGTCCACACGATACTTTAATCCTTATAAGTAGAAGTAACACATTCTCAAGGGAATGTTAGGATTATCACGACCCGAAATAAATGTTCACTTTATCTTACCATTCATTTAATAAATGGTTTCATCCACATTGAGAATATAACTGAATATGACAGATATAGTAACCATAGATGTCCTTGAATGAACAAAACAATATCCTTATATTTGAATAAATTCAAACAATTAAAGTGTCTTTGCAAAATTATTATTTAGTTGTTAGACATAAATATTAACTAGCTATCGACACTTCTCTTAAATAATTGTAATCAAATATTGACAATAAACTCATTTCAAACACTAGGCCATCCTTTGGGTCGACGTAGTATCCACATGAAAAACCAAACAATCGTCACATATTTATTACCCAACGCGTATATGCAATTCGGCCAAATAATGGCCTTCCTTTGGGCCGACCATCATTCGCATGAACTACACATACTTAACCTTACTTAAAGCCGAATTTATCCATCTTAAAAGCTTTATGGGCATAATCCTTATGAGTGTCATGAACATAATGACACTCCCTTAACTTGATTTCCAGATTTAATATTGCGATCCCCATCATCAGAAGATACCTAGCACAATATCTAGTAAGTGGTACTCTTGGCCTAGTAATCAAGTATTAACAGTAAAATCATATCAAATATCAAGCCTTCCTTTGGACCGACTTAACACTCACACGAAAAATCGAATAGTTGTTACATACTTATTACCACAAGTGTAAATGAATCTCTACCAAGTAATGATCTTCCTTTGGGCTGGACACTAGCCGCATGAAATCCAATCACACACTATTGTCTTAATATTTCAAATTATTTAATCTACATAATAGAGGTCACTTTGGCGACTTACTGTTTCAATCAAATAACCGAAAATAGTACTAGACATCTTATTAAAGCCTAATAGCCAAACATTATCCGAATATGAAAATAAGCCCTTAAATGACAAGTGACTTAAACCTTTTAGTAATAGTAGTATATCAACTATACATAAGATTACTTTAATTTTCACTTGTTAATTAACTACCTTAAAATTTAAAATCTGATTCTAAACCGATAATAAAAATCATGACCATAGTGTCAAAACCACAAACAAAAAAAACGTAAATGAGGACGAACCCCATAAGCTTGAAACAAAATTAAGCATTAATAGTCCACTGTGACAAATTATACCAAAAGAAAATGTGCATTAGCTTTATGCACACAAACGTGCTCCGTTTATGCAAAATTAAAACCTCAAGGTTATCACAACAATGGCTAATCAGATGTTTGCCCACACGCACGGCAATCAAATCAAAGTGGACATAATTTATCGCCAAAACAATGGTCGTCCCATAAAAGTTTCTTTACTTTGTATATCTGAATGAACCTAAAATTCTGAATCTTGAAGTGGTTACAAAATTACATTTATGTAACATAATTACAGATAAACTTCATATAACCCAATCGAATTCATGGTCAGAGCACTATATTCCAAAATTTTACGGACCATGGATTCCAAAAAAAAAAAACTTGTGGCACATCAGCGTTTTATTAAACTGTAACCAAGAGATTCTGGCACCAAAATCTCAATTCTTACATAAATTCGAGCAATAAATCTTAGAAGACATGATAAACTTCAATTACTGCAAACACGGTGTGATTCGTGACATACAAATATACGACCACGTTGCAAAGGCAATTGCATATTATTCCAAAAAAAGATGCGTAGTTAGATGTCTCATGTAAAACACCATCATTATGAACCACTAAACTGATACAAACTAAGAGATTGAGACGAGCTTTTAGTCTCGAATTGAACAGAATTCGAGAAAAATCCAAATACCAACTAATTCATCTTAACCCAAATAATTTAATACGAAGATGACTCTGATACCACTTGTTGGATTTAATCCGAATAGAGATCATAAATGTAGAGTCTATTGATCGAGTACGAAAGAGGGGGGGGGGGTGAATTGAGTATTAAAAACTAGCCCCAGTTTTTCGATTTATATGATATGTAATTAATTATTTGATCTTATAGACTAAAATCAACTAATTAATTAATCAAAGTAAGCGCAAGTAACGAAATAAGGAAAAGTAAAGAGAGTAGAGAGAGGCACACGGATTTTTAAAGTGGTTCAGTTTCACACGTTGAAACCTACGTCCACTATTCTCGATTAAGAATTCTTAGTACCTTTCTACGGATTACAAAAATTATCAACCCACTCGTATAATCAACTATGATTATAACTCAAGGTGAGTATCGCTAAATACTCTATACTATCTTACGTTAATAAGAAAGTACAATATAACACACACAGATTCTCGTTAAAGAATTGTAAGATTATGTGATGTACTATTATCCAATAACGTATTTCACGCAAGCGATTGATAAAGATTGATGCACGACTCTTTTGAAAAACAAACACTAAAAATAATAAATATTTTGCTCAATGTTTGCTTTAAAACGATTTTGGAAAATTCTCACAAGTATGTATGTGTCGTGGACGTGTGATTTCGTGTCTCTCATTGTAACAACCCGAAAAGTACCCAAATTTTCTAGTAAAAATATTTACTAACACTTTTCAGCAGACTTAAGTTTTTTAAAATAGAATTTATTGTTTCGAGTCGTATTTTGAAATTCCGAGTTCGTATTTGGAATTTCTGAGAGATTTCATGAAAATCCCGTTTTTAGTCATCTTTGACTTTTCTTGACTTTTAAGTCGTCTTTGACTTTTCTTGACTTTTTAAATGTCGTCATTGACTTTTCTTGACTTTTAAGTCGTCATAAACTTTTCTTGACTTTTAAGTCATCTTTGACTTTTCTTGACTTTCAGTCAACTTTGACTTTCGTTGACTTTTTCCCGACTCGCCTTATAAGTTTGAAGACCGAAATTTTATTTAAAAAAATATATTTTTGATTTATTTTTATTTAGATTTATTAGAATTTATGATAATTTAATAAAATTATTTTGAATTTATTCGGAATTTATAATAAGGTTTTACGGTTTAAACCCGGAAATCATTTAACTATTCCCGACTCATCGTAAATCCCGAAACAAACCCGAAACTCGACTTTGGCATGAGTCACACGCCCATGTCATCGTTTTCCACTCACTTGAGATATTTTAATTGTTTCGATTAAACTAATACAAATATCTTAGATATTTGTTACTTTATCGATCCGTCAACGGAAATTACGCAAATCGTTTACAAAACAGAACCCACACAACAACATCACCGACTCCCTCTCTCTTAAGACCTTGATATTTTCATTTCTTTTCATTAATATAACATAATATCTAGATATTTAATTTAATTAACTTAATCTTTAATTAATTATCTTATTATAATAATAAAACCCGAGTCAATTCCGTAACAACAATTTCAAAACCCGACTCATTATTTCTCTATAAACACACGGCTCACCCACCCATCATTACTCACCAACAACCTTTTCATTTTACAACAAATCAAATTAAGATCAAATTAATCGTTCTTCAACGTTCTTCATTCGTTCTTGAGCGTTCTTCATCCGTTCTTCGTCGTTCTTGAGCAAAATCATCATAAAACCTTCATTTCTTAATTAAATCCGTCCTAACTTATATTTCTAGAATCTCCTCTTCGCTCTCCATCTTCTCGTACGGTTTATTTTCAATTCCGTCAAAATCGTTTTCAACATTTAATTATGGAAAATCAAGTTTAAGTTCTAATAATGTTTTTCTTGTCATTTCTTATAGGGGAAGATTTTGAAGACGAGTTTGGAGACTCGTATATTTTGGGTGAAGATTAGTAGACGGGTTTCTTATTTTATACTTCTTATTTTGGTGCTAATTGATCTTGCTAGCTAAGGTAACGATTCCGAGTTACTCGACGATTTAATGTTACATAGCTTTTGTTTCTTTTGTTTTTGGTTCATCTTTTGTTTTTGTTCATGTTATTATGATTTATGGATTTTTAGTAGTAACATGATAAGTAGTATGATTTTGGTGTTGTATGGTATTTTTAATATGTTAGTGTTCTTGATGAATTTGGATGATTGTTCATAATAATGATTTTTGTATGATGATGGTTGAAATGGATGGTTATTGAAATGGATGTTTTTAATTAAAAATCATGTTGAAATAAATTGGGGTTGTTGTTTTGGTGGTGGCCGAAATGGTGGCTGAAAACCGGACCCAAACCAGCCGGTTCAGGCCGGTTCAGGCCCGGTCCAACCGGTCTGGGTTGGTTCCATGGTGGGTCCGGGTTTTGGTCTTTGGGTTGTGTCGATGTTTGATTGTTATGTTGTTGTTTTGACGGGTTTTAATTATGTTAAAGCATGCGGGAAATATTAGGAAACGGTTTTTAGTAAAATCGATCAAAGGCCAAAACAGCCCAAAACCAGGCCGTGGGGCCCAGTCCAGGCCCGTGTATGGTCTGGCCCAAATCAGCCCGTGGGTCCCCTTGTTGGACTTGTGACGGTTTTTGAGTTTAATGTTAATTTGTCGTGTTTTGTAATATTTAGCAAGTGGAAATTTTAATAAGTAAATTATTTAATTAAAAGTATTTTTCATAAAATTATTATTTCTCACATGTTAGAAATTATAAGACGAGATCGTAGTGTAATTTGATATCCTTTAAGTCAAACGGGTTTTGGTAAGATTAAATAATTCACATGTTAGAAGTTTTAATAAATAACATGTAATGGAATAAAATATTCGAAAACAATGAAAGGGAATCGGCGAAAAGAGAATGATGAGAGAGAAAGTTAGAGAGAAGTACTCCTAATTTTCTAGGGTTCTTGGGTTTTGTGCAATGGCTAAAACCAATGTTACTAATCATTCTCTTAATGTTTCTAAATCCATTAGTAAAAATAGTATATCATCTTCTAATATACAAACAAATAACAATTCTAATACGTCAAATAATATAAACTCAAATAGTAAAAATGGATCTAATGGGAAATCGTCTCAGGTGAAAGTGATTACTTCGCGACAACATGAAATTCAGTGTGCTCAGGAGGCGGTACAACAGAAATTACAGGGAGAGAAAGAGGTTGTCTCTCAGGTGGAAGCTGAGACGGAGGATCAATGGAAGGAAGTAGTATCAAAACGGAGGAAACAGATGATGACTCGTTCTAGGGAGGAGCAAATGGAATCACGGGAGGAAAATACATCAGATGTGTGTGTGGAAAAAGGTACTACTCTAAAAATTACAATTGATGATGTACAAGATGAGATTAAGTATTGGTCTTCTGCTGTTTATGGATATGTTATGGGGGCTAATCCTCCACGAATGGTTTTAGAGGGGTTCATTAGAAGAGTTCTGGTGGATTATAATATATCTAAAGTCTCTTTTCTACCTAATGGATTATTTGTGATTCGTTTTGCTGAAGTAGAGCACCAACAACTTGTTCTGAAAAAAGGGATTCTACTCTTAGATGGTAAACCAGTTATTTTACGACCTTGGGATCCTCAGGTTAAAATGGCTAAGGTATCGATTAAGAAGGTCCCTATTTGGATCAAACTGGTGGGGCTGGATTTGAAGTTCTGGGGGGAAAAGTGTTTGATGAAACTGGCATCATTAATTGGCAAGTTTGAAAGAATTGATGATGTTACTATAATGCGCACTTTACTAGGCTTTGCTAAGGTGCTTGTAGAGGTTGAGGTGGATCAGAGTTTCC
The DNA here is from genome assembly GCA_022085475.1 of Heliosperma pusillum. Classification (NCBI taxonomy): domain Eukaryota; kingdom Viridiplantae; phylum Streptophyta; class Magnoliopsida; order Caryophyllales; family Caryophyllaceae; genus Heliosperma; species Heliosperma pusillum. Next base: position 3,679 of record JAIUZE010073400.1, on the reverse strand, counting down.
CTACACAGATTGTGTTTGAGGATGAGTTGGGTCAGGAGGTCACTGTTGCTGTGGAATATGATTGGATACCAATAACTTGCTCGAGTTGTACTGGTATGGGACACACTATGGAGATGTGCAGGAAGTTTAGAGGTCCTATAAAACCTGTGACAGGACCTAATAGGAAGGTGTGGAAAAAGAAGGAGGAGGTTAGGCAGGTTAATGATCAACAGGAATTCCCTAGCTTACAGCACAGCTTAGGGATAACCAGTGGTCAAAAGGAAGGAAGGATGGAGAAGGAAGATGGTGGTGTAGGTATTACACCAGATAATACCCCTGCACCTATGACTTATAGTGCTGTGCTTACCCCTGCTAGGGTCATCACTAGGCTCACTAGACACGAGACTAGAGTTTCTGACAGACAGCAGAGTGGTTTTGCTTTGCAATTTAATAGTGCTTTGGGGAAGGAGTCAGCATTGGTAGATAGAGGGGGTGGGGATGATAATCCTCCATCTCATCATGACTAGAATTGGAGTATGGAACATTAGGGGCCTGAATAATGAGATTAAACAGAAATATATTAAGTGGTATCTTCATCAGATGGGTGTTGAGATATTTGGGCTCCTTGAGACAAGAGTGAAATCCTTGTCTCTAAATAAAGTAGCAGGTAATGTCTGTTGTGGTTGGTCCTATGTTACTAATCATGCTCAACATGATGGTGGGAGAATTTGGGTGTTATGGAAGAACCAGGGAATTAAGGTGGATGTAATGGTAGTGACTTCTCAGTTGATCCATATTAAGGTGCAGACAGGGCATAATAATAGAAGTTATTATATTACTTTTGTTTATGGGATGAATAAAATTGAGGAGAGAATACCCCTATGGAATGATCTAATGAGTCTTAATACTGTGGAGCCTTGGATCATCCTAGGGGATTTCAATAATGTTCTACATGCTAGTGAGAAGATTGGTTTGCCTGTTAAGGATTCAGAAACTGTGCCATTTCAAAATGTTATAAACAATTGTGATCTGAGTGACATAAAGACCTTGGGGTCTTTTTTCACCTGGAACAATAAGCAACCAAGTGGCACTAGGGTGTTTAGTAGGATTGATAGAGTGTTGATTAATGATGGATGGCTCAATTTAAGGCCTAATGCTTATGCTTACTATGGGCCTGAGGGAGACTTTGATCATTGTCCTTGTTTGATTGAGGAGGGTGGTATGATGACTGGTGGTAAGAAACCTTTTAAGTTTTTTAACATGTGGAGTAAGGTGAAGGAGTACAAGGAGATTGTGAGAGCTGGTTGGAATAAGCAGAGTATAGGTTCCCCTATGTTTAGAGTGGTGTACAAACTTAAACATCTTAAACCTCTTTTGAAAAAGCTGAATAAGGAACTTTTCTCAGATGTTGAGAGGAATGCTGAAGTGGCTTATATCATGATGATGGATTGCCAGAGAGAGCTTCAACAAGATCCTACTAATTGTACCCTCATGGATAAAGAGTACCAAGTTAGAACTAGTTATAAGATGCTTGCTGAGGCCAAGGTGGATTTTCTAAGACAAAAAGCTAAGTGTCAATGGGCAAAAGATGGTGATACAAACTCTGCAATGTTTCACAAGATCATTAAGCATAGGCAGATTCAGAATAAAGTTTTTAGAATTGAAGGACTGCAAGGAGATATTTTTGATCAGCCTGAAGATATTCAGAAAGCTTTTGAGGATTACTACCAATCTCTTTTGGGATCCTGTGCTCTAACCTCTGAGTTTTATCTTAATATCATGAGGACAGGTCCTAGAGTAGAGCAGGAGGATTGGGAGGATTTATGTAGTATTCCTACTGCTGCTGAGATTAAGAGAATTGTAGATTCTATTCCTGATGATAAGAGTCCTGGTCCGGATGGCTATACTAGTTGTTTTTTCAAGACTAGTTGGGGGATCATTTGTGATGATGTTTGTGAGGCTGTCCAGGATTTCTTCAGATCAGGTAAACTGCTTAAGCAGATTAATACTACTAATATTGTACTTATCCCTAAGAAGGAGAACCCTAGTAGTGTTAGGGATTTTAGACCCATAGCCTGTTGCAATACTATATATAAAATTATCTCTAAGTTGCTGTGTGAGAGACTTTCCAAGGTGCTACCTAAAATTGTTAATCCTGCTCAGTCTGCATTTATAAAAGGCAGGAGCATCATGGGGAACATTCTTATCAGCCAGGATTTGGTTAGACTTTATAATCGGGCTAATCCTTCTCCTAGATGCTTGATAAAGGTGGATCTGAGAAAGGCCTATGATTCTATTGAATGGGTCTTTGTTCAGAATATCCTTAAGAGCCTGAACTTCCCTGATAGTTTCTTGAAGAGTATCATGCAGTGTATTACTACTACTGCTTACTCCATTGTTCTGAATGGAAGTTCCTTTGGTTTTTTCCCTGGAAAGAGAGGTTTGAGACAGGGAGACCCCCTTTCTCCACTTATCTTTACTCTTTGTATGGAATACTTGAGTAGAATCTTAAGTATGATTGGTGAACTTCCTGGTTTTAAATTTCATCATTTATGTAAAGGGTTGAATCTTAATCATCTCATGTTTGCTGATGATCTCCTCATTTTTTGTAAGGGTGATATAAAGTCTATATTCATGATTGTAGAGGGATTTAATGTGTTCTCTAAGGCTTCAGGGTTGCAGATTAATACTGAGAAATCTGACCTGATTATCAAGGGGGTTGACAGGGAGACTGAGGAATTCATCCTAAATCATACTGGTTTTGCTAGAGGGACTTTACCTTTCAAGTATCTGGGAGTCAACATATCTCATAAGAGGCTGACTAGGGTGGATTGTAAGTTGTTGGTTGATAGGATGACTGCTAGAATAAAAGGGTGGAACAGGAGGAAAATTTCTTACTCAGGGAGACTAGTTTTGGTTAAATCTGTTCTGAGTACCATTCATAATTATTGGGCACAAATCTTCATTCTACCTGTGGGAGTCATTGATACTCTTAAGGCTCTTTGCAGAAATTTTCTTTGGGAAGGGGAGGACACATACTCAAAGGCTCCCCTTGTTGCTTGGAATATTTTATGCAAGAGTAAAAAGGAAGGGGGTCTTGGCATCTATGATAGTACCATTTGGAATACTGCTGCTGTTGGGAAGTTAGTTTGGTGGATCATGCTCAAAAAAGATCATCTTTGGATAAAGTGGATTGACAAGATATACTTGAAAGGTAGAAACTGGCTTTCATATAGTCCCACTAGCTCAAGTTCTTGGGCTTGGAGGAAGATATGTGGAGTCAAGGAGGTACTTAAGATGGGTTTGCAATCAGAGGAATGGCAGGAGGAAGCAGGTTACTCCATTCTTAAAGGATATAATTGGTTGTCTGAGGCTGATAATACTAGAGTGGAGTGGTATAACATCACATGGAACAGATTTAACATTCCTAAACATTGCTTTATCTATTGGCTTGCTGTTAAGGGTAGATTGCTTACCTTAGATAGGATGCATAGAAGAGGTTATGTAGGAAATACAAACTGTTTTCTGTGTGGGTACACTGCTGTGTGGGTACACTGCTGAAGATCATCACCACTTATTTCAGGAATGCTGTTTTGCTCAGAAATGCTTCAAATGTTTGGATGAGTGGCTTCAATTCAGGCATACAGGAGAGCACAGTCCTACTGCATTGATTAGATTGAGACTGAGAACTGGTTTCATC